>VUQS01029664.1:0-17880 GCA_015108495.1 Heterochromis multidens | reverse complement strand
AAACAGACAGAAAATTGTACATTACATCAAGCACACTGTTATTCTGCCTTAACCTAACTTTAATTTTAATTCTTTTCTTTTGAAGCCTTATGTTGCTTCTTGCCCATCTGTGGCAGTTGTTGTCTTAAAAATTATTAACTGTCAATACTATACTTTTTCCTTTGTTCTCTCTGTCTCATGTTCAGGCTCTGTAGTAAAAATGCACATTAGGTAAGCTGTGTTTTCTTTGATGGTGAAAGTCACAGATTTAATTAAATGGGTGCAACGATTCTATATTTGTTAAATCAGTGGTGATACTTTAAATTGATCAATAGACTTAGGCCAGAAGATAATTTGTTTTATATCTGAGGGGGAATAAAGCACACCTATTTTATTTGAGGTCATATAGCCATGTTAGTAATAGTGTTTTATTTATTAGGAATTTGTCTTGAATTGCTTGAGGAATTCATTTTTTCTTTTACAGACAGTAAAAAAATCAAATGTATTGCTCATTTAAAATAAAATGTTTATTTCACAACACCTTTTGTTCCAGGTGTGCCCGGCGCAGTGACACCTTCTGCTCCAGCTTCTGCTGCTCACGCTCATGCTGCGCCTCGGTCTGCATCTTGATCTTGCTCTGGTAGGCATTGAGCAGCTCCATCTCCTGCTGCAGCTGCTGCCTCAGGGCCTGGCACTCCGCTTCCTGGGCCTCATCCAGACGCAGCTGACACAGCCGACGATGGACAGCAACACGGGAGAGGGAGGTACAAAGACACAGAGAGAGAAGTGAAGATGGGGGCGGGGGTTACACGGACAAGGAACACACAAGGAGAGAGAGAGAGAGGGGAAAGAAGAAAGAGATGAAATGGAGGAGGGGAGGTGGTGACGAAGGGATGGAAGAAAGTAGAAGGGCAATGGGGACAGACAGGGCATGGAAAGCCGATGAAAAGGGGTGGGAGGAGGGAAGGTTGGAGTAAGACAGGGAGAGAGTGAGGGAGTAAATAAGGATGAGAAATGGACAGACAAGAGAAAGGCTTCGTATCCTCTTTCATAAACCTCATTCTTTCAACATGACCGCCTGCATTTTAGTAACAATAAATGCTTGTCCAGAAAATATGATGAAACAAATTAACTTCTCTCTGCTCACCGCCTGCGAAGCCATCATTTCGTTGATGCTCTGCTCGTACTGCTCAGCCAGAATGGCCAGCTTGCGTGTCTGCTCATCCTTTAGGGCCTTGAGCACCGTCTTGTGCTCGGCCTTGGGCGTAACTTCCATCTGGTGGTGGCGTAGGGCCTTGTACTGTTTGGTCTGCACCTTACATGTGTCCTGAAACTGCTTCTTGATCTGCAACTCCAAAACCTGGAGGATGGGACAGAAAAATAGTGACAGTGAGAAGGAAATGTAGAGAGTTAAAAAGAGCTCATTTTTGAAAGGTTAGAGGTCTAATATAGTCACAATCAAAAGGCACAGTTTGAGGCTTTGTTGCCCTAAAGGCAAATTAAAATGAAATTCATAGGTGACATATTTTGGATATTCTTACACCATTTTCCCAAATTAATTTGTTACATTCATGTTGCATCACGGTTTTATCAAAAACTAGATGTTGCTCATCACTTGCGCCATCACAGAAGTGGATCCCAGTTGTCTTTTCAAAGGCAAATGACTCTTTTTCCTTTTTATGGTTGAAGCACCTATATATCAATCCATCAAACAATATATTTAAAATATTAGATTGATTGGTCTCTGCGCTGACTCACTTTGAGGTTCTTGGGCTGCTGCCGGAGCTCCAGCACATGCTTGCGGTGGAGTTCACGCTCACGTCTGTTGTTGTACTCAATCTGGTTCTCCAGCTCCGTCTGGTGCTGCAGGCGGATGAGGTCCATACGCAGCTTCTGTAGGGTCTTCAGCTGCCTCTGTTCCAGTTCCTGTGTGGACTCATCGTGGCGGATCAGCATGGCATGCTCCATCTCTTTCTGGGTCTTCTTCTTGTTCAGCTCCTAGGTGGACCATGAGGAGACATGGAGGAAAAGGGAAGGGAAAAGAAGGGTGAATCACAATGAGTACTGTTGATTAGCACTGTTTGTTCAGCTTGTTTTCAATGTTCACGTTACATTCACATATTCACTTGCAGAAATCAATTTTACTGTTTTGTTTCAGGCTTACAGCATTGATTTCAACTAGTGAGAAACTAGTGAGAGAAAAAGGGGGAAGAAAAAAAAAAAAATCAATAAACATTACATATTTAATTTTTTCCACTTGTTTCTTGTTTAAACACGTTGTGATTTTGGAGCATTTTCCCACAGAAAGCTTTTGGATTTCCTTAAACTCAAGATTTATACAACAGCTTTTCAGATTATGACATTGTTGCCTTGTTTTGCTGTGGATTAATCTTCTTACAGTTAATATAAAACACCTGACAGATCTAACACACTACTGTTTGCTGTGAAAATATTTTGTGGGGCTTTCTTCCACCAACATCTAAACAATAAACAAGGGATTACGATTCAAACTCCCCAACTGGGTATGTATGGTTTGATAAACTTCAGTCAGACATTTAGTAATTGGCCAAAAGCAAAACAGTTTTTGATTCACAACTTGCACATGATTTTTAGAAACGTGTATGTCCTCCACACCTCTCGGATTTGTTCCTGCTCCAAATCGTGCCTCTTGATCATGACTTTGCGCTTGAAGGCGCGGCAGTTCCTTTCATAGAACACCCTCTGCTGGGCCAGCAGATGGGCCTCTTCCTCGGCCTGGGAATGCTGCATGTTCTCCTTGTGCTTGGACAGACGCTCCTGTTTCTCCTTCTTGGGTGTGCTGTGGTCCTCATTCATCTCCTGATAAAGGGTGGAAATTCCAAGTAAACAGGGGAATGAAGAAAGGATATTTTGGTGACATGCATAAGACAGAAGATAGAGGTATTACTAGTAAAATACATACAACTGATAAATTTGGGAGCCTTGATTGTGGGTGGTGAACTGTGTAGTTAGGGATATTAGTGAATATGTGAAAAGCAAATGTAGTCTAAACGAGCTGTTCCTAAGCTGTTTCGTTGTGGAATAAAATAAAATTTTCATTCAAATCAACATTATAAAATATTTTTAGTGAGACAATACGGTAAACTCAAGGTCACCTTTTATTTTGAACAACATAATACTGTACTTCTTAGGCCAGAGGAAGAAAATGTCTTTCTCAGTAAAAGAGTTCTCTTCCTCTTTCATGGGTAATCTACAACTCGCGCTAATGCACTTAACACATGAGCCTGATCCCTGCTCTCTGTGGTGTCTAATTCTGTTATAGCCCTCAGTTGGTGGGAAATATCTCTCTCTGCCAGCGATGCTTTCTTCTAACTGTGCTGACCTAATTTTGGTCACTTATCATGTAACTGAAAACACAGGGTATCACACTGCCAGCCCACAGAAGTATTCTCTGGACTATGTTTCAAGGTTGTGGAGGCTCACAAGTGCTCCAGTGTGCGTATGGATTTCTGACTTTTCTTGTTTGTGTGTACATACATGTGTAGGTACCTAGTTAGTAGGCTGAGTGACTCAACACAGCTTCCGAAGGACCACGCTGAAGTCAGTGGATGTGTATTGTTTGTGTGTGGGAGCCCGAATCTTCAGCACAGAGCGCACAAGGCCATGTGTCACCCATGAGAAAGGCGTGCAAAGGAGCTCGCCTGAGGAGGAAAGAGGAAACCAACAAACCCAGCATACCTCCTTAATCTTCTCCTTGCAGAGTTTGTACTGCTTTTTTTGATTATCCAGAAACGTGGTCAGCTCCTTCTTCTGCTGGGCCACGATCTGCTGCTGGAACTTCTTCTCGTCTGCCAGTGCTGTCTTCATCTGGAGGACACAGAAACAGAAGGAAAACAGGGACAAGAGCATGTTAAGATGTCCCTACCTGGCAACAGACAACACAGAACTAAACTGTGGAAAAATACATTTATGTACAAATTTATATAATAACACTACAGTATATCAAAATAACTGGGGATCCCTTCATAAGCAAACCAAAACTCTGTGACCCCATCTTCTCCAAAAAGAGAATTTTTATTCTTCTTTTTTAATGGTATTGTAAATAGAATGTCTTTGGGTTTCAGACTACATGTCTGACATGACATGAAGATCATGAAGATATTAAGCTGGTTCCACTGTAATTCTAATTAAAAAAAAAAATGTCCTGATTAATTATAATGACTTGTTAAAGATTCTGGTATGTAGTTCAATTGTAAGTCAGATGTTAAACTTTTGATAAAAGTGTCATCAAATTTGTTCTTCTAAATGATAAAACAACCCTTTATCAGATAAGAGACATTGCAGTTGATTTATAGTATTCTATGTAAATATCTAGTAACCTGTTGGGTTTGTGAGAGCCACATGTCACCCATTCATGACATTGTTTATGTAGCAGTTTAGATGTACAGGCTTGTCTACACAAACAGATATACTATCTCCCTGACTGTTGCAGCATGCTGGGTGCTAATCACAAAGATATACGATGTGTTTTTCAGAGCGTGACACTCTGTGACCCAGTTCTGCCCTTGTGTTTCATCACATGTATCATTGGGTGGCAGCAGTGGGTCAAGTTCTAACAAAAAGTTCCTTATTACTCAGTGCAAGACTGAGTTGGTTTAAAACAGCAACACTTTAGAACAGAAAATAACTTTCTGACAAGCTTTTCTCCAGCATCCTTAGAAACATCACAACTTCATTATGATGCCAGTTTTTCCATGTCCACCAACCAACTGTTGCATTGTACATGTAAGTCAGTGTGATCATGTGTGAAATAACTTAACAGTTACTGCACTTATGCATCCAGTAATGCCCTATAACCCCATCAAAAGTCCCACCTCTTTCTCAGTTTGCACAGCATGCCGTTTTGCCAGTTTCTCCAGTTCGATGTAGGCGTTGTTGGCCTGCGTCTCCACCTCTTTCTGCAGCTTGAGCCGATGCTCGTCCATTTCGGCCTTTAGCTTGTTCTCCAGGGCGATCAGCTGCTTCTGGTGCTGGCGCCGCATGCGCTTGTAGCCGGACATCTGTTCCCGCAGCTCACTTTCCTGCTCATGCTCATGAATCTGTTTGGTCACCTGTGGCGAGAGAGAAGTTAGAAGATGTAAACCAAATTATTTCACAAAAAAGTATGGGGTGCACCCAAACAATAATGCCTAATCGATTAATCCATTTGATCAAAGTATCTGGGTTCATTTACAAGAAGAACCTCAAACAAAAATTTTCAGTGTTGGAAAACATAACAGTTCAACTGCTCTAATCAGTCCACATCACTTGCTAGTTTTACAGGGACAAGAAAGAATCTCCAACATGTGATATGAAAATAATGACATTAAGAAACAAATAATTTGAAATCCACCACTTCAGCTGAACAAAAGCTCTTTCATCTGCCAATCTCAGATTCACAGTCACTGCATAACCAACTTCAAAGTTCCTTAAATGTATTTAAGTCAGAGCGTGGGGAAAAAAAAAATTGCAAAGACTGTAATAAACATCTGCTACATGACTAAATTTAACCTAAATCAAGGACCACACTGGCATTTCTTAACACTTTCACTTATTCCTGTTTTTAACCAAAACCTTGACCTGAAAAACCAACCTGAGGACAGAAAGGGTTCTCCACATCTAGGTAGTACTCGCTCCGCATCTTCTCATAACTTCCACCTGAACTCCTCAGGCCAAACATGATGGCAACTTTAGCCAAGTGCACCAGCATCCAGGAACCTTGTGCAGCATCCTATGCCCAACAGAACCCTGCCTGAGCTCCGATGCCACCCTGAGACTCCCCCCCACTTTACTTGACGCTGAAATCCCTCCCTCTCCTTGGTTCGCGCCCTGGGCACGCAGCGGCCAAGGCAGACGTGTGAACTGTGAATGAGGCAGTTGGACTTCGTTGGCCAACAAGAGCACAGAGCAGCTCTTTAGTCAGGCTAACGCTAAGCGGCGGACAGCAGGTGGGTCACATGAATACCTCATTGAGAAAGACTGAGAGAAGTTGGAGGGGGGGGGGTTAGAGAGGAGCAGGCCGAGAGATGAGGGGTAGGAAGGTTGATTGCAAAGGAGAAACAGCAGATGGAGAGTGGCTGGGAGAGAGTTAAACAGAAAAAAATAGAAATAATGAGCAGTAAAATAAGAGCATCTAGATGGGAAAAGATGGGGTGGGGGGAAACGGGGTGGAAATATGTGGAGGCTGAGCTCCCCTTCTCCTTAATCTGCTCTGAATCAATACCCCTACTGTAATAGAACCTCCCAATCCTAGTCACTTGCTTCGCTGCCACCATGCATACGGCCACAAAGGGCCAAGTCACGTCATGTGACGGCCTCTTTCACACAAGGCTTTGAGACTGGAAAGGAGATCATATTCAGAGAGAGGAGGGAGGGAAGGCATGCAGGCTAAAGGTGAATGTTCCAGTGAGTGGGAATTAAGCCGCCAAACTTTATTTTTGCTCATTTTGCAGTTCAAGATGGTCTGTCTTCAGGGACTTTAATTTGTGTGAAAGGGCAAGCCTACTTAAATAGAAGAAATAATGCTGGTGGTAACTGATGCATTTTTGTTTGCATTAAATTAACTGCACCAGTTAGACAGTTTGATCTCTGTGTTCGCAAAGCATTTAGTGACAGTGAATTTGAAATAACCCCAGCTCTGCTTTCAACCAACAGCATCACAATTGTGACTTTATGATAACACACATTATCATCAAGAACCTCAAAAGACTTAAATGCAAAAGAACTAAATAAATATTTATGCTCCTGGTAGGTAAAAGAAGACTATCCCTTTCTCAAAAACTCCATATTCTTCCTTATTGTTTCCTCATTACATTAAGATAAATACATTTCAAGCCTGACAGGTACCACGTAGAAAAAAAGCATGGCCGTACTTTGAATGTTGCTGCAGATGTATAGCAACATGTGGCAAAGACATCTGGTTTACAGGAGGAAGCAAAAGGCCTCTACAGGCCTTTGTAGTGTGTCCTGTTTTCCTGTAGATGCACAAATATGAGGAGATCTGTCTTCTCATGTCTCTTATTGCAAAAATAGGGCTCAAATGCAAAAGGGGTGCATCTAGTTTAGTAAATTCTTTGGTAAATTCTGACATTGACCTGTAAAAAAAGTTTTTAATATATTTATTTTAACTACATAACATAAAAGTAAACCAGTAAAGCCTTAATTCTGCAAGTTATACACTTTAACTGCTGCAACCAGCAGCTAAAGACAAGATTGTATTTTACAACGTTGTCTCTGACACCACCTTACACTTCAGTCAGTGGCTTCATCTAACCTATAATAACCCCTGCCCTCCCTCTCACTCACTGTCTCACATTTGTTCACCTTCTCACTTTGCATCCATCTCTTCCCACAATTTTTCTCCTTCCTCATCCTTTTTCATTTTCCACACATCTCCCTGGATAATTTTAGATCATCGTCTCCTTGTTTTTCTTTTCCTCTTTTCCACAATGCTTTTCATCTCTTCAGTTTTACCCCTTCCTTCTCTCATTTCCCCACTGCTACATTAGTTCAGACTCTACACTTCATTTCACCAGTAAATGTGATGTTCTTTGTCTTTTTTCCCCTCCAAGTTCTCTTTTGTCAGTTAAGATTTCGATCAGCACTGCTCTTCTGTCTCACCTTTGTTTATCTATCCTTTTCTGTGTCCTCTTATCTCCCCGATATCTGCCATCAGTGTCCTCCAACATGTCTTTACCTTCCCTTTAAATTCACCAACTCTTTAATCTCTTGCCTTTTCCCTCAAATCACCATGGTTTTTCTTTTTGAAAGCCAGTACACTGTGTTTAGTTCATACTTGCATACTGTTTTTAATTATTCTTTATTTAAATCATTCTTACTTGTTAATGTTTTCTCACTTATGCTGCTCTCCATCTTCCTCTCCCCTCTCTGGCTATCAATCACCCCTCGCCATCTGGACCCCCCATACTTTCCTACCTCTCTCTCTTTGTCTACCTGCTGATTCCAGTCTCAGTGAGTCGAGGCCAATGTGAGGACGTCTGCGCTCGGAAGAAAAAGATGATGTCATCTCTTCCAGCGCCAGTGGGCAGGACCGGTGCTATTACACTACAGAGATGCTGTGGTTTACACAATGCTGCCTTTTTTCAGTTACACAATGTGTAACCTCAGTTGCTTTTATCCAAAACTTTAATCCACTGCAATATACAATGGAGTGTTTTTACGTGTGATTAGTAGTGTTTCTTTAAAGGATAAATGGGAGTAAAAGCAATTAATAAAGAGTTAGGGAGAGGAAGGAAGACTTTTCTTTTATGTTAAATTTATGTGAGAAAAGGACTCAGGATACAACTTCCCATCTTTTGAAGATAAGAAAAAATATCTAGAAACATAATTTTCCTGCAATCCTTGTTCTCTGATGAATAAGACATCTCACCTCCTTGTGAGGAGGTAGGAAAGGCAGGCTTATTGCCACCTTAATCTGTCATGTTAGTGGGAGAACGTGCGAGGGTGGTTACATCTACATCTTTCCCTAAGTGCCATAAAGGGAGCACTGAGAAAAAATTTTTTTTACATTATGTCATAATGTGATATTAACAGGTAAGTCATAATCAGTGTTTGGTGTAAGGCACATCGTTATATTTCCTTGCAATGCAGTAATGTAACCATTCCTAAATTCAGAAATCACATTACAGTTACTAATCAAAATGTTACTTGCATTACATATGTTCCTCAATTTTCTGTATAATTGGTGTGCTGAAAAAAAAACAACAACAATAGGTTGACCTCAGTTTGTGCAGAAGATAGGACAGAAATGGCATAGCGGGTGGAGAAACTAATTTGTTGTGTGGAAGGACAAAGAAGTGTTGGTAAAATGTGAACTGTGTGAAAGCCAGAAACAACTTTCCACTGCTGCGAAGATGATATTCCAAGCAACTTCAAAGGAAACGTCACTGTTAGCTTTTGGTTTTCAAAAGGTAACAAAAGCAGAGGTAAACATTTAATGCTGCATTTTCCCCAGTGTGACACACGTTATACACACGATAAACTGCGATCCATGTTCAACGGAAGTTGGAAGACTACATCAGTTCAGTTACGTGTGAGAGTTTTCAAACTAGAGTTCTCAGCTAGATATATATATATATATATTGATATATATCATATGTCAGTATCATCCGTTACTGTAAAATTAACAGGGGCTATAAACATAGGATATGGTAAAAAAAATTACAACCCCCCCCCCAAAAAAAAACAAAAAAGAAAAAAAACACGTAACCTCCAGTAGTGTTCATATACAGAAAAAGGATGGTTGTGGTCAACAGAAAAAACACAGCATCGGACGGTCACTGGATCGTGCTCTCTTCAAGGACAGTATGAGGACACACAACTGCACACACACACACACACACACACACACACACACACACTTCTTTGCTCATATTCTCTTATGTGACAAATTTCTGGTTTAAGACCTGACAGCAGAGGGGGACTCACAATTAAAACCAGTGGGTCACGGACGGGTAAACACACACACACGCAGGCTTACACACACACACACACGCGCAGGCTTACACACACAACACCACAACTACTTTCTAGTTACTAGAGCTGGTTTCCATGACAACAGACAGGGAGGGAGAGAGAAAGAGTCATAGAAAGAAAGACAGCGAGAGAGAGAGAGAGAGTGAGAGAGTATTCCACCCCCTTCAACTCAGAATATTGAGTCAGATCTGAGAATGATGTATTATCAAATGCAGGCGAGGAAGAAATAAAGGAGAGGGTGGGAGGAGGGGAGTGGTAATGCGAGGCGTAGTACAAGAGGAGAAAACAAAAGGAGTGAGGTGAATGAATGGAAAAAACAGCAGAGAAATCTGTAACAGAGAAAAAATGTAGAGCAGAGACAAAGATCCAAACCAAAGTGTAGACCAAAAGATGGGAAGTAAACATTTTAAAAACATCTGAGCATGGAGACATACAATACATTATACCCAGACTGAGATCATTCACCACATTCACAGACAGCTTTTTAACAGAGACAAAAAAATGCCCCTTTAATGCCCTCATACTCTGGCGATGTAAACACGAAACTGCAAGAGATTTTGGCTTCTGCAAGAAGTAATTTTTCAAATCTTTTGGGCTTTCAAACCAGCACAACTTTAAAGCAGAATTAGTAGAACAAATTAATGATGCTGAAACATTTACAGCTTGCAGAAAGCATGCTTTAGGACCTTGAAAACACCAACACAAAAGAGGAGAGTTTTAGGTTCAGTCTTACCAGTGAGGCAGACTTTATGGTGGCAAAGCGACCCTGGTTTTTGTAGTTTTGAGCCTGGCTGCTCTTGTCAAAGGAGGCTGGCCTCAGCTCTGACCGATGGTCCCTGTGGATCCCTTCATCCCAGTTGTATTGATGGTCCTATATGAAACAGAATGAAAGAAATTTAGTATTGGTAAATACTAAAAGACAACAAAAGAAAAAAATAGCAATGAAGTGAGCAAAGTGTAAAAATGAAGGTGAAAACTATGCTGCACTGCAGGACACTTGACCATAATTCTGTGACTTTCAAAAAAAAAAAAAAAATACTCCCCACTGATTTAACCCATGCATCTTCTAAATTTCACAAAGATTCATCATCATTTGATAAAACTGTGTCAACTGTAAGCTTGCATTCATGATGAAACATCAACACCAAATCCCCCCAATAAAATATGACTGACAAACATTCAGGGATGCCCAGGGACCAACGGGTGGTTTTATGTGGGGAGGGAACTTCACCAGCATCAGAAAACAATATGTGTCATTCTTAATTGTTCTCATCTCAGCCCCTGAACTTGAAACAGCGCACTGGTTGTCTGTTCATAGAGTGACAACCTTATTCAAGCTCTGTCAAAACACAAAGAGCAAATGAAGAAAGAGAATGACAGAAGTGACAGCCCTCTCTTCACAGATTTTTAACTCCTATGAGATTTTCTATGAGAATGTAAAGCTTTGTATTGACCTGTGTGTGAAAGTGTGTATATGCACAGGATGCCACATGTACGAGGGGAATTTGTGCTGCTGCTTGCTGACATGTGTACACAGCCTTTGTTCTCAAAGTGTGAACGGTGTCAGTGAGGAACTTGAAGCAATCTGCAAATAGTGAGGACTGTGTCAATGGTTTCCATGGTTTTGGGGGGAGGGGTTTATGCATACTCTTGAACGGTGTGAGACACCAAAGGATGTTTGCACAGAACCATGTTTCCTTTTCATTTATCAAGTGCACAGTTATTAACCCAGAAGAGAAGGGAGTCTACCAGTACCATGGCATTTGTTGATTATGATTGCTGCTTTTGTTTATTCTTAAATGCAATGAATTCTGGGAAAGTGTTTAAGATTGTTTACTAGTACTATTTGATCAGAGAGGACAATTGTTGGGTACAAAGTTAAACTCTGATTAAGCACAAGGACAACTCCACCAAAGTGGCTTTACTTTTTCTCTCTTTCAGGAGGACTTCTCAGAAATCAGACTACAAATCAGTGGAAAGACATGGAGGAAAAGATCTTGAATGAATGAATGACTGATTTGACTTTTGTTGTGACTTGGATTTCAGAGACTAGATAATTTTCTTTATTTTGAAGCAGTAAAACCATAACTCTGAAGCACAGGCATCAATGACTTAAGCAAGAGACATTATAGAAGGAGGAGGCATGACCCTAAAACTAAAGATTGCAATTTTCCCACCTCTGCCCCCAAAGAGCCAATCAACACCTGAAATGGGAAACAGATTCGTCAAATTAAAGCTGTGTGGTGGCAGGCATATCTCTCTACTCAATATCCATAGCAAAGGTGTGGTTATGTGTACTTTTTAAACTTGGCTTGCTGTGTCCATAGTTGTTCCGTCCTCCCATGGGATGAGATGAGTGCACTGTAATGATGGTTACATCAGCACTCTGAATTGAGCCGTTAATCAAGCTGTAATGTTGTGAGATATGTCTATAAATAGAAGAAGTAACTTGCTGGGTACAGAAAGCTTAAATAAAAAAAAAAATAAAATAAAAACTTTGAGGGGGAGAAAAGTT
The DNA here is from genome assembly GCA_015108495.1 of Heterochromis multidens. NCBI lineage: Eukaryota > Metazoa > Chordata > Actinopteri > Cichliformes > Cichlidae > Heterochromis > Heterochromis multidens. The sequence goes on along the minus strand of VUQS01029664.1, from coordinate 5,873 downwards.
GCCAATTTTTTAAAAATTATTTTTTGGGCCTTTTGCCCAAAAAAATAATGCAGGGGCAGGGAGAGAGAGTGGGGAAAAACACACAACAAAGGGCCTCGAGTCGGAGTCAAACCGGGGCCGATGCATTTAGCCTTGCAGCATATGGTCGCCTGCTCACGCTGTGACTGTAAATGGCACCAATGTTCCAAAAATGTTAAGGTTTTTTTTTTCTGGAATAGACTAGCAATGCTATAGATTTGTTTTTTATGTCTCAGTGACCACTGAAATAAAAGCTATGGCTCTCTTCCCATTAATTTAGATAGGGGCTTCAAAATAATCCCCAAATTAATTCCAAGATGGCTGCAAAGTTGCGACACTTGCTTCTAGAAGGAATTTGTTTAAGCTCCATCCACACAGTGATTTGCTCATCACAAAACGCTTTGTAGCTGACAGCTGGTTGCTACGGCACACTCCAGGGTCTGGATACATAACCATCTTGCACTTCATATTTCCCACTTGATTATATATGAATTGGGTATTCTTCACGCCCTCTGGTAGTCACTACAGTGGCTGGCCTTAGTTAAACTTGGTACCCCAATGGCTGTTTGGCCTGTTGTTGCTACAAGTTGCTGAAATTATTCATTAAGTATTTCATGGTCTCTGGTCACCACATCATTCTGGTATCTATCACCCTTCACACTGAAAATTTGAGTAGTGAAAATAAAATTGTCTCCAGTTTTGTATAATTAATATTTTAAATTGTATCCAGTTTAAAAAAAAATTCAGATGAACACAATTTGAAAATGATGGGTGGTGCTCAGTAAAGGGGTTCTTGAGCTCCTCCTCTCAGAAGACTTTGAGAAGAATAAAAAACTCCTAATACTGCTTCCTAACTTCCAGCCTTAATCACCATCCCATCTTCATCCTTAATTTTTACCTTCTTGGTGTGTGGGGAGGAGTCTAGGGTGCTGCTGTACTCTTGAGGGTGCATCATGGTCATGTCAGAGCAGCTGTCATCCAACACCTCCTGCATGCTGTTCACGCTGCTGCTCTGGCTGCCCGTGCTGACCGAGGTGCTGGGAATAGAATGGTTGCTGCCCAGGCTGTTCATCTTACAGCTGGCTGCCTCGCTGTCCTGCAAGTGAACACACACGCATGTGTTCAGAAACACAAGTGTACACAAATAAACACTCAATAACCATGCTACTGAAATATACACACATCACCTGTGTCCTTCACCCAATTATACACAGGCATCTTCAAATTGTATCATTAAATGGAGTCGCCTCAATACAGGGAAAAATCACCGATGCCCTCTAGATTGCATTAGAGTCAAAGTCATGCTAAATTGACTATTAACCTCTAATTGTTAAGATGTGTATGTCTGAGTCATTCAGCTCCATCTGAGCTTATGTTAATGGACAGTGGTCAGACAGAGGTCTTCAGATTAGAAGTCAACTTGAGCATGTACATGACAGATAAGGGATGAAACCGAGTAGCTTTTAGAAGCAAAAGCCAATTCACTTAAGTCTAAAGCAACAGGACAAGATATTTAGTCAATCTTCCCACATAAAACAAGGATTGGTACAGCAAGTTTTTCAGGGTAAGGCCTTTAGCAGTGTCTTGTTGCACTGAGGTCTGGTGGCTGCTCTGAATTGCGTCACATGGTGTAGGATGACATTACTGTGGCTACAAGCTGTCTGTAACTGTTCACTTTACTTCAGCCCAGGTCAGCTAAGGGACATTTCATCTCAATGTCAGGCTACCACAACTGCAAGAGGAAGACTCTCATTTGTTGTGATTTCAAAGTGATGAAGCAGTACTGACTAGTATGGAGTCAGTTAAGGACACTTTGGACAAAAGTTCGCTCTCTGGTTTCTCTATCTTTGAGACTTAAGTGCCATCCTGAGGATGCAGATAAACTATCCTGTCCCTCCGCCTTCGTCTGAAATCATCTGTCGGGCTGCAGATAGAGAACTGACCGAAATAATGTGGTTAAACTCTGTCACCGCTGCAAATTACAAGCACTTATTTTAGGCAGTGGTGATGGAACTTTGAAATATAATGATTCATTCCATTCATTGGCTAAATACTCTGCAGATTAATAGACCACAAACCTTATTTTTAGTGCAACTCTGCTGCATGAAGGCTGTGGCTACCCACCTTGGATTTTTCATCTCCATATTCTTAACTATTGTCTCAGCTGGCACTGTTGATGTTTCTGCTGTTGTTTCCTGTGATCATAAACTATGGAGGGCTTTTTCCCCCTAATGTGTCTGTTTAATATAAAAGTTTGATTTGCAAAGTGTTCCCCCTAATCTTTTCCCATAAACCTGCCCTCTCCCACCTCCTCCTCCTCCTGGCTCTCTCCCATGGGCCCGTTGTGTTTCTCCTGGTATAGGATCTTTTTCATCTTGCGGTACTGCAGATTGTCAAGCTCACGCACTGCATCCTTTGTCCTCTGGATGAGGTCAATGAGAATGCGTGGCGAGCGTTCCCGACGTACAAAATCATGCTGAAGAGAAAAAGAAAGACAGTCAGTTAGTTACTTAGAGATTTGGTCAGACTTTATTATGATACAAGGAGGAAACTATTGGGTTTTAAAACTAAAGCTAATCTTTCTATTATGGTAATCTTTTGTATTTGTAAGTTCAGTTTCTGCTTTCATATCTTACAGTTTATTTTAAACTGGACATTTTGGAAATTTTTTTTACGTAATGCTAAAACCGTTTTTTTTGTTTGTTTGTTTGTTTGTTTGTTTGTTTGTTTGTTTTTTTACAGTTTTTCAATAATAATTCAGAGACTCTTATTAGAACTCTTTTTGTGTTTACCTAAAAGTATTTGTTACAGACTTTTCTGCATTACCTGAAAGATTAGGTGCCATCCACAGATCTTTTAAATTGTGTTTGAATGACTTCCCAATATTTAAGACCATGTCTAACATTTTATTTCAATGAGCACTACAACTCTGGCAATCACTAGAGGGCGCCTGTAGGTTGTTCATCCCAGTCTGTCCCAGTCTGTCCCAGCACTCAACATCCTCTACTACAGTCACTGAGAAAGGCTGTCCATATAATCGATTTTTATAAATACTCCTAATCCTTCTCATTTCAATAAATACTGTTTGAAATTAATTTGGCTTGGCACCAAGTTAATGAGAACTTCAATTAAATCATGTCAGATAACAAAAAAAACCCAGTGAGCACTGATAATTGAGAGATTTTAGTAATTTAATCTATATGTTTTACTTTTATTTTTAAGAATGAGCCACATACATTAACCTCTCTGTAAAAAATACTTTAAAAAATCTTCTAACAGGAGAACACAAAGCAAATTGGACCTTATTATTATTATGTTATTTAGTAAAAGAAAGAAAAATCTTTACAGCAAGAAATGGCAACGAAAATACAGAAAAGGTCAGATTCCCTTTTAAAAATATGATCAGTGAATGACATAATAGTTTCATACTTTTATGGCGTTCATTTAGGTCATTATCACTGCTGAGTCTGTCCAGTGCTAGTGAGATGAACTTCTGTAATCTAATGGAGGTGTAATTTGGTGGAGGTTGGGACATTGTGCATTTATGTAATTATTCAATAAATAACCAACAGGTCAGAGTGGGATTGGTGGGTTGGAGGTGAGAAGGTGGGGGGCAAGTGAGTGTGGATAGCTATTTTTAATTTGTGCTTTTTTAGAGCAATTTACCAATGTCAAGGAAAAAAAAGCAAAAACAAACAAAAACAGGACAGATATTTCTGCCCAGCACCTCCTCCCACTACACCACACAAACATGTTCACACCTCCTCTTAGTCACTCTCATTCATAAAATATTGGCTGCATAAAATGGTGAAATGTTTTCAACCTAAAGGTACTCGACTAAAATATATATTCTATATGAAAAAAATATACATTTTAAGCCTATTTTTAGCTATATCTCTCTGCACACCTTCCTCTCCATGTGACAGATGCCGGTGTAATGGGTTAGTCAGGACACAGAGGAATGACATCACACTCTGAAAATAGAGATGAGAGTGATTTGTCCCATTTTCTGATTGACCTACACCAGAATGTGGGTGGTTGGCCACCCCCAGCCCATCATCTGTGAGAAGTTATCTCCAGGATTCCTCCTCATTATGAGGTTAGTGTAAAGAAGAAGTGACAGCAATTCTACAGCCCCTACAGTCTCGTTTGGTATATGTACTGTGGCATCACTAGTATCTTTTACCAGAAGTACTCATCCATACTAAGAGTTTTACTCTACTATTATTTCAGGATAAATGTGTTTTTAACACATTTTTACTAACCTTTTGGTCTATCCTGCTTTAGTCTAGTACACGTCTACTACATTTACAGCAGCAACAGTAACAGTCACCAAAGGAAAAGGCTACTATGTTTGATGTATTAAAATAACAGTTCTCCATTTTTTAGAAGATGAGCTTTTTTTGGCTTATATTTGCAGGAATGGATGGAGCAAGCAGTCATTTAGTTTAACCTTTAGCATAATAACAGGAAACAAAGGGAAAACAGCTCACCTGGTTCTGAAAATAATAAACACTTCATACTGTATGTTGTTTTAATCCATACAAAAACTAAAAAAGGTTGAAATTTGTGGAATTTTGCAAGTTGCAAGACAAAGCGAGGATTGTTAGGCTAAGCTAACCAGCTACTGGCAACACATTATCTTTGAAGATAGTGTTAACATTTTCAGCTTAGTCTGAGGTACAAATGGCCTGGAACATAATGACAAAAAATCCATTCATGAATCAATTATTGAAATCATTCATCAAGAAAAAAAAAGCAAATATTTACATGGTTCCAACTTTTTAAATGTAACAAATTGACACTTATTTTTTTATCAGGGCAAATTAAATTATGTTATTTGTTTTAGACCGTCAGACACAAAATTAAATTTGAAGACTTCCTTTCATGCTCTGGAAAGCTGTTGTTGCGCTGTAAATATCTGTGGTTAGCAAGTAAATTTATAGGACTGAGAAACACTCAGAGCTAGTTTTAAATATTCAAGTGAGTATTTTTGCTTAAACGAAGGGTACTTATGGAGGGGTGGAGGTTACTGAATGGTTACTATTTTATTATTCATATAATTACTATTACTCTGAATGAGGCTTGTAAGGAGAGTGTGAATTTAACCTGAAGCCAGTACACTGATAGCTCAAGGCCCACAGATTAGTGACCTGATTTTCCCTTTAAAGCGCTTGGAGGGGCATGTGCCTCTGTGTGCGTGTGTGTGTACTAAAATGAAGAGTAAATTTGTGTGTATCTCAGAAGAGAAAGTGGGGTATTAATCATAAACTAACACCCCAACCCCCCAAAGCCCTTCACTATAAAGCAGGCCCTTGGACACTGATCCAAAGTCTGTTTGGTACTTATCCCTCTTTAATGGTTTTTTTTCAGCAAGGATTTGGGTCAGGGGTGCTGGGAAGAGTGAATTGCAGTCAAAAGCCCCATCCTATCCACACAACAGTCCAGATTCCCTTATTTAACCACTACCTAACCTCACACCTTCCTCCCTAAAGTGAGACAGGTGTGAAAAGTCTTGCTTGGGCTCCAGCACTGCTGAGCGTGATCACCAAGAACTTAAAACTCTTAGTGCACCAATAGGATTACCTGTTGGTCACACAAACAAAAAGATCAGCTCCTCAATCACAGGGAAACACAACGGATATGGATGGATTAGCAGCGTGTATGCTTATTGTGGTTTTGGAGATACATATGGGATGTCACTGGCAGAATGGCTAAAAAATAAATAAATAAATAAAAACTAAAAAAATAAATAAATAAATAAATAAATAAATAATATATATACATATATATATATATATATATATATATATATATATATATATAGAGGAAAAAAAAAAAATATACACAAAAAA
>VUQS01029660.1:0-23269 GCA_015108495.1 Heterochromis multidens | reverse complement strand
ACAGCCGGTCATCTGGAGTATGAAAGAGAAAAAGTTTCTATTCTATTCTATTCTATTCTGTTGTATAAAATATCCCAGGCAGCTCCATGAAAGTAATATCAGCAAGAAGGAAAATCTGAATGTGATGTATTGCTACATATTTGCTGATGCAGGTGTTCTGTGGTTGATATTCAAAGGCCCGGCTGCTATGTGCCGTTGCTAGAATACATCATTCAGTAAAATCTTGCAGCAAAAGGATATTGCTGTTTGTTTTAGTAGTACTTCTGGTGTCATATAAAGCTTTTTGACAGCTTGACTTCATTGTAAATAGGGGTCACTGTGGCTAAAGCTAAGTCCAAACAAATAGGAAAGAGCAGGGACTTGTTGAAGGAAAGCTAAACAGATTTAGACACAGAAGTGAAATTGCTAAAGCTGGTTTCTTCACTTTATAAACGGTTAGCGGTGAAACATTTGCATATGGGCTGGAAATGTAACCACTCGTGCAAAAAGCTAAACCAGAGCTGTAGGTTGGAGGAAAACAGATGCCAGACATGTGCTGGGGTTGGTAAAGGGGCATCACTCTTTGTCTGCTAAGCCATGCAAACAGGGAACACAGACTGTTTATGTCAGCACAAGCACCACATTAGCATAGCCCGTGCTCTGCGAGACTTGATAAGCTATGTGGCAGACACTGACTGCAGTGCAAATGATGGACGGAGGGATGGATGGACAGAGAGATGGAAAATGAGACTGGCAAGCAAGAAAATAAAGGAAAAGGGGATTAGAGAGGGTAAAAAATGTAAGAATATAAAGTGTGAAAGAAAGACTACTCAAAACCTGAACAACTTAAATCCCCACAAACTAAATTAGTTAATGAAATACTCTGCTTTCATTTCTTTTGTTTTGTTTTGTTTTTGGTTGGCCCTTATTATCTACTGCTAACCCCAGGATATCCTGAGTTGTGAGCACTTTGAGGTAAGACAGGTAATGCTACAGTCACACTAGGGAAAACAGAGACCGCAGCACAATCAAAATTACTACGACCGTGTGCAATGAACTTTTGAAATGGTTGCTTTTGAAGACGGGGACCAGGTCTGTGACCACTCAGAGTAGTTGTTGTCCTCGAAGCAATTTTGGTGCATCAAGACAGCGAAGAAACAGCAATAAGACAGAAGCAGTCTGCTACCAGTTTGTGATTGAATGGGGTAAAGCTGACAATTGCATGCAGTCTGTTTGTGATAATACAGCAATTAATTGATAAATTGTTAAAAACTGTAAATCTGTTGTCTATCATCATACACATAAATTCACATTAAACTGCATACTTTTAGTCCAACCAGAACCTCATTCAAAACAGAAATCCAGAAATTCCTCCACAAATAGTGATGTAGTTGCTGCAGGACAGCAGCTTAACTGCAAAATGACATAGACACTCCACAACCTTGCTAAGAATGCAACCAGTTGAGTTGAGTTCCCTACTGCAAAGAGAAAGATTGCAGATGACTTATGTTTATTGGCACAGACTGACTCCGATTGATTGCAACGTGTTGGCAAACTGGCTGCATTTATATCTGTCTGAGAGTAATTGCAGTCAGTCTGAGTCGGACTGCAATTGTTTGGAGACAGGTTACTTCCCACCAGGCAACATGTGCAATCACCTTGCAATACAAGGTGGCTGCCCAGAGATTAAGCACGCACCCACACAATACACTACTACTACTACTACTACTAATAATAATAATAATAATAATGATAATATTAATAATAATAAGACCTGTGATACACTGGCAACCTGTCCAGGTTGTACCTTGCCTTTCACCCAATGACAGCTGAGACAGGCTCTAGGCTCACAGAACTATGTACTGTTGGCAGCATCATTTTGCAACCACATACTGTTGGTGTGATCATATATGCCCGATTATCATGTGTTCTTTTTATGATGTGACATACAATTAGTTAACTTTGAACAACTACAGCAATCCTTCAAATTAACTGCTAGCCTCCATATGCCATCATGGCTTCTTGACTCCACAATTAATTTTTTTTTTGTGTGTGTGTAAGTAGCTAAATTACATTTCAAAGCTGCGTCCAGCTGGATTCCTTCTGCCAAAGATACTGGCAGAAGTGACAGTTTTATCTCAGTGAAAGTCTGGTTGTGGGATTACATGGCCCAACTGCAAGGATCACATCCACCACACTGTCACTGGTGTTCATATTTGATATGCTGCTTCAGTCAAAACAATATTTGAGTAATTATGCTGCTGCTTAATTTTCTCTCTCTTTCTGCAGTTCAACATTAGTAGAGCCACTTTTTGGCAGGCAAGTTTTATTAAAATATTAAAGCCAGTACTCTGAGGATTGTTTTTTTTTTGCTTTCTGTTCAATTCATGTTGTAGACTGTTATAAAAGAAAATCTGAGTTTGTCATGTTTTAAATAAAAACTCAATGGATGAATAAAAGCTCAGCCTGTGCCTCATTACCTTCAAAGTGAAATGGGTAAAATTCCTGTAGTTTAAAGAATAAATACAGCTGAGCACACTGGTCAAAATTTACATGCATCTTCTCAGCGGTGGGCACAGTTTGTAGTGTTTTACAACTAGATTTAGCCTTTTGAGGAGATTATGATATTGATACTAGCTAAGATCACTTAACATGGCATATAATCATCCTTGTGTAATAGCAGGGTGTCAACATGCAGGAAGCTGAAGACAGACGTTCACAGCAAGCAAGGACACACTTTTCACTTTATGATGAAATGAACCATTTTGCATAGTGGTCTTTTATCTTATGGAAAAGTTAACTTCTGAGAGATCATAAATGGATTGTCTAAACAGGAATAAAAAGCCACAGTGTCCAAGCTCTTATTTATTTTTCTTAACTGTGTGAATTTATCTTATAAGGACCCTAACGTTATTGCCCTTGATGGGTCTCAAGAGAAAAAAAGCAGGTAAATCAAGTAAATGTTTTCTGTACAGTCTCAAATCAAAATTCTGCTGCAAATAGCTTTGCAGTCTCTGAAGGGGGTTGGATGATTTATTCTCCATGTGTTAACTTGATTCTCCCAGTGTCAAAGTTTATCCGGCCTTCCTCGTTGCTCGACTTCATCAGTGTGCCTGCCCACTCTTCTTCTGTCAAGTTCACTTCTAACCTCCAACTGTCAGTCTGACTCTATTGCTTGACCACCTGCTCCATCTCAGTCAGCCCAGCTCCACTTTCTGCATTCACTGCAAAGCACAGCTTAGTCAGCCTGCAAATCCACCTTCTTTCACCTTTAACAACAAACCCCTTTTTGACCAGCATCTTTTATCCTGCTTTGGGGTTCTACTTTTTGCTGAAAAAGCAACAGATACTTGGCAATACATGCAACACAGAATGACATTTGCAAAGCTGAAACCAAATAAATCTTTGGTAGTTTTTGATTAACAAAATAGTACTGGGTTTTTCTTCCAATCAACTACATGAATGATTATTGCAGGTCTGCTTTAGTTCTTTGGTAGTTTGGTAGATTGTTTATTTGAATTAAGCTCTTGTTCTTAAAATTTGATTTTAATACTTCAAAACCCACTTAGAACTTAAGATTTAAAGCTTTGTATTTACCGGATTGTAAAAAAGATACATGAGGCAACACAGAGCACCAGAACACAATACACCAGAGTAGACAATATGCAGACTCTGACAGAAGAGTCATGGCACAGTAACAACAGTGCTGTACACACAGATGGCTAAGTCCCAGTCCAAATGCTGCAAGGCTCATCCAGTATCTCTGCCTAACTGGAGCAGAGGAAACAAGGATTATTTCCAAACTAGACATTTTTGGCTCGGGTGTCGACAAGTCCCAAGCCCAAAAGTCTGGGGCCCCAGTCTCCTTCCATCCTCAACTAAATATCATCTATTCAATTCAGTATAATTGAATTCAGTTAGAACTCAGTAGCATGTGTTATTAGTTGTGGCCCGGTGGCACCTTTTCAATGTGTAAATAAACTGTAAACTGAGTAGCCCTCATATCCAGGGCTTTTCAGTGTTTTATCCTAATGCTAAATCACAGAACATACAGAGAGGCCAAACCCCATCAATGTGGTATTGCATGTCTCCACACTTTTTGACTTCCCTGCTCTGTTTGTGACACTTAGCTCAAAACTCAACCACTCCTATTGAAGCTGTGAATTCCTACAAACAGGTAGAAAGTTAATGTACCATCCTGAAAAGAGCCACATACAATAAGTACTAATAAACAGTGCTATTGTTTGGGACTATTTTTAGACTATTTTTAAATGCATTTAAAGTAGTAACTACAGCAGCAGGACTGTATGTTATAATGAATGTCAGCTGGTGCAACCATGAGACAACAGTGCACAGACAGTTTACATTCAGTGATCAGCCACTGACAGGTAAAGTGAACTACACTGATTGTAACTTTGATATGTACCATCAAACTAAGACTTCAGTCACAGAGGCCAAGAGACCATTTGGCAACACCCTTGCAACCTCCAGTCTCTAGGGGAAAAAATGTGTATTCCCCAACCGGTTGGCGAGTAATTGCTGTGGTTGCTAGTAGACCACCACAGTTGCCTGTAGTTTGCATGGAAGATGCTGACTTGTCTGCAAACATTTGCTAACTACCACAGAGCGATAGTGAAACTTGAAAAACTGCAACTTTTGAAAAGTTGTGCGTTTACCACTGAAACCAACACATTTCCAAGCATGCAACTTTTACTTTACAGGCAAATGGATGCTGTTTACGGTCTGCGTTACAAAATGCAAGACAAGAAGAGGGATGTTGCTACAGATTTTGAACATATTCTGTATATACAGTCAATGGTTTGGAACTGTGATTGAGACTCAAACAATTTCATACTGCCTGCTGCTGCTGTTGATACTGATTACTGGAGCTACTGTTCAGGCAGGTTTCAAGGGAGTTTATCCCCCCATGGCATGAACCCAATACATGTGAATGTGTATGCATGCTGTACATATGTGCAGCATATGCATACGCAAGTGTGAAATAGAGGGAAAGATAGACGTATTATACAGTTCAAAGCAATGACCTAAATACAGGTACCATGGTAATGTACCACACTGGATCTTCTTTCAATAGCCTGAAAAACAGCTTTTGAAAAAAAAATCCTCTAGATCCAGTATCCTTTAGTGCTCAGTGCATTTTGTAGTGGTAGGATGGTTTCCACGTGCTTCAGTGGACAATGTTTCTCATCCCACAGCATTTTTATTTGGAGATTAGAACATAAAAATCTTCATATAAAAGCTTTAATATTGCACTATGCACCCTAAAATGATTAAAAAATAATAAATAAAAACATGTCTGCAGGTAAAAAAACACAAGAATTACAACATGCTGTTTGTCAGGTTTAAATTATGTGTGAAGCTAAATCTGCCAGCCCCTCTGTCAATAGAGAGAGATATGGAGCACAATGAGACGTAGGATGAGGTGACAAATCATCACTTAAGCTTCTGCTGCCTGCCCACACTGCAGAACAATGTAGACCTGGCCATATGTGAAAAGCATTGAACACCATGACAATAGTGTGGAAAATATGGTGCCTTTTAAATTGCTGCCAAATATATGCAACATAAATTGGGAATATCTCAAAGACACAGAGATGTCTACCCTGCAGCACTGTAAGCCCTATCATTTGGACTTTGTCTTTGTTCTGCAGCATATTAAAAGGAAGCAAAGTGCACCTAAACAATGCTCCTATTAAGCCAATATATTGAGCCCAAGAAAAACAACATTAGTCATTTTTAGCAAAAGTGACAAAGCTCTCAAACAATTGTAAAAACAAAACAGGGAAAAGTTTGTTGGATATATATTTTGATAAACATCAGCTTGTTTAGGCTAATTTAGAGATAGTTCATAGAGAAGTCTTACCAATGATAGCTACCATCATTACTGTTCAGTCTGTCAAAATATAATGTTGTGTGCTGCAGTGTTTAAATAGAAGTTCACCTTCAAAAAGAATAATTTGACTGATATAGATTTGCTTGGGTTTGAGAATTGTGGAATTTTAATGGTATTGGTGCTGACTAAATGTGACTTTTTTTTTTCTTTTAAATCTTTGTAATCTACCAAAACTAAAGAAAGAAAACAGAAAAGGACCCCAGCTTGTCATTATTTTATTCTTAATAGACCATATAGAAGCGAATTGTTATGCCTTCACATACACAGAAAGATTGCCACAATTTTTATATCGCATCACAAATGCTTGTACACGGTCAAACCCTGTAAGCAGCAGTATGTTAAGGAGAATATACTCACATTACAGACAAAGCTACAATTACAAACAGCAGAAGACTAGGGATGTCAGCAGAACAGATACTTACAATACAAAATTCTAAAAATGGGACAGTACTTGTTTTGTTTTTTTTGTTTTTGTTTTTTTTTAGTGTGGTAGGTACTGTAGGCAGGGTATGTACAGAGGCAGCAATTCTTCCAGAACTGAAGGGGGCAGTATAGGCCTAGAAGTGTATTAATCCATCCTTACTAGGGTTGTCAAAAAATGTAGATACTCAAATCGATACTAAGAATGATCAGATTAGATACTTGTATCGATACTTGTTAGTATCGATACTAGCAGTATAGTATTCGCATGTGCCTGTAGGAAGGCAGGTACACGAGCACTCTTCCCTCACTAGCAGCAGATGATGTTCACAACACTGAACAACACTTTATAAGGAATTTTGAAAGGTCAATAATGGTCCAGTTTAAACAACATGTAAGTATTAAACTTCTTTTCTTCTTTCAGCGGCTCCCTTTAGGGGTCACAAGTGGATCATCCATCCTCATCATATCCCTAGCATCCTCTTCTGTCACACCAACCCTCTGCATGTCCTCCTTCACTACATCCATCATTCTCTGTTCTTCTTTGTTCATTTTTTCCTCCTGCCTGGGAGCACTATATTCAACATCCTTTGTCCAATATATCCACTATCCCTCCTCTGCACGTGTCCAAACCATCTCAGCTTTGTCTCTCTATTTTTGTCTCCAAACCGCTCAACCTGAGCTGTCCCTCTGATATACTTATTTTAATCTTGTCCATCCTCGTCACTCCCAATGAAAATGTTAATATCTTCAGTTCTGCCACCTCCAGCTCAGCCTCCTGTCTTTTTATCAGTGGAACCGTCTCCAAATCATACATCATAGCAGGTCTCACTAACACTCACTAAATCTTCCCTTTCACTCTTGCTGTTATCCTTCTGTCACAAATCACCCCTGACACTCGTCTCCAGCCACTCCACCCTGCTGCACTCTCTTCTTCACCTCTTTTGTGCACTGTCCATTGCTTTGGACAGTTGACCCCAGGTATCTACTTTCACTACCTCTACTACCTCTACCTGTCTCCCTCTCATTCACATACTGTTCATTTCTCTTCTCTCCAATGCATACCTCCACCTCTCCAGGTTCTTTTCCACCTGCTCCCTACTCTCGCTACAGATCACAATCAAACACAGGCAAACATCATAGTCCACAGAGAATCCTGCCTGACCTCATCTGACAACCTGTCCATCACCACTGCAAACAAGAAGGGGCTCAGAGCTGATCCCTGATGTAGTCCCATCCCCACCTTGAACCCGCCTGTCACTCCTAACGCAGAGCTCACCACTGCTTTCCTGATACATGTCATGCCCCACCCTCACATACTACTCTGCCACTCCTGACTTACTCGTTCAGTACCATAGTTCCTCTCTTGACACCATATCATATGCTTTCTCTAGAACATTATAGTATTAAACAGTTATCATAAATGTTAACCCCGCTGGAGTACATATTAACGTTAGCCATTTAACTATTAGAAATTACCCGATAGCCACATTAGCCATCTGTTATTATTAAGGTAGCAGCTAGCAGCTATAGCTAATAATAAAATGATAACATTAATGTGAGCTAGACAGCAAATGCTATCAATCCTGCCCATCTGTTATGTTAATAGACGGTGTTAATTCAACGGGACAGCATAATAATTTGTATCTAAAAAGTGTTATGTTTCTCTTAATTGAAGCAGAGAAAAGTCTACCAGCAACTAGAGAGAAAATGTGGCAGCCTACCTTACCCACTTTATTTGATCAGGAACACAAATATGGAGCCAAATCGCCAGAAGCACAGGACTACCTCAGACAACCTGAAAATACTGTCGTCTTTTTAGTTTTCTTGCACTACCTAAGAAAAATATATGGTATGGTATTGACTCTTGAGTATTTTCCTGGGTATTAATATCCCTGACATGCTGAAGAAGAAGGAAGCCCACAAGGACAGGAAAAACTACACGTGGCACAACAAAAAGGACACACTGAAGATGGCACCTAGTGCCATGATAGCTCAGCTCCAGCTCATTGATAAAAAAGGCAGTAAGAGTCAGGTATGGAAGTACTTTGCATTGTTATCTTGAAATACACGTTGCCATTGCAGTTGTGAAATCAACTATGTTCCACAGGCTAAAAGGTTTACAATGGTTAAAATTATATGAATGCTTAAGCTAATGTAATTCTAATATTAGTAGGCTACTCACTATTAACATGGTGTCCTGTAAACAAAATGTAATGTTAACATTTAAAATAAACAGTCTGCCCCCAACCTGTCAGTAATTTAAAATTACTTTTTAACAAAGGATTTTATCTTTAAGTACATCAGATAATCTTTTTTTTACTGCAGAAGTGTAAGTGTAAGAATTTGTTGTCCTAGTGAAGTAAGGCCAGCCCAAAAGGATGAAGAAAAAACATTAAGTATAATTACTTAATGACAGAGGAGTTTATAAGAAATTCATATAATGCCATAAGGCCCAGCAAATCATCTGTGTGTGTCTTTTGAGATCTCCTCTCTACTTTGATTTGGATGAAAGTAATAGAAAGACTGTTTATCCAAAATATTGTTTGTCCAGCATTTGGCACTCAAAACAAACACACACATTTCTAGACTTTGACTTGAATGTTTGAATAAAACAGAAAATAAAAAAGACAACATCTCAATATGGCAGTTTTATCCTTTTCTGTTAGTTATTGGTTTTATTATTGAATTCATTGTCATTAAGGAGCATTAAATGGTTTTGTCAAGAAAACTGCTACTGTTCTAATATTCACCTTTAATACTTTTTCATAAAAATCTTTTTTGTATTCTTTATTGGCTGCAAAAATTAAAAATAATTATCAAGCAAAACAGAGATGTAAAAAAAAAAACAAAGAACAATAAAAATAACAACTGCAGATTTATCAAATGTCATGGATTGCCATTTCCTCACCACTTTATTCCTCTGACCAACACTAACACACTCACACAAAGACTCATTTTATCCACAACTCAGCTGAATTTTAAAGGGCTCATCAAAAGAGGCGGTTTTAACAGGGTGCCTGGAGGGTGCCAACAAATCCTTTAAATGTACTGGCTTTAACAGATGTCCAGTATATAACATTTATATTTAAATGAGGCCTTAATCAGCCTGAGCTTTGCCTGTGATGATGTGAAAACCTTCAAATGGCCACCCCTTTCAACAGCCCAGGTATCCCAAGTTTTTCAAATGGTGCATGTCTAAATGACAATCTGTTATTATACAACTTCCATATTCAACTTTTGTGCTTTTTCACATTGCTTTTTAGATTTAGTTTTTATTGTTAGTTGGCAAAGCAGTGCTGTGCAGACTTTACCTAAAAACATTGGATTGCTCACGCTTATTGGAAAGACCAAAATACTTAATTTAAGAAAAGAAAATGTCTGTTTTTACACAGAATTAACCTAAAAACACACCACTGTGCATAATTAAGCTACATAATGTGAAGTGACATCAATAAGGCATCCTGTCTGTTTATGTATTTTTATGGGAACTAGAGTGGAAACAATTATCTGATTAACCAATTTATAAGTTTGCATGTATGTCTGTTGTTTTATACATCTTGTTTTCTTTTTTTTTTTTTGTTTCTTTTAATTAAAAAACAGTCTGCTCTGGGTTCATGAATGCAACATGCATGCACATAGATGCTAATTAATATGAGCAAAATGCATAAAGTAAATCAAAGCAACTGGTTGACTGACATATAATTTATATGAAATTCATTTAAATAATCCATTCATTGTCTTTTTTTTTATTCAAATGTCATTCAAATGTCAAACATGAGCTTTTTTTAGGTCCTCAAATATAGAGCTTGACAGCTTTACTTTTTCATGCATAACAATAAAATGAATATTTTGGGGTTTTGCACAGTTGAATCAACAAAACAAGTAATAAGTAAGTAAGTAATTAGGAAGTAAGTAATTTGAACATATCATCCTAATCTCTAAGAAGCTGCCATGGCCTTTTTGACTGTTTGTCTAACATTAACAATAAAGTGACCAGTTATTCCTTTATTTTATTTGTCATTCATGCTCATCTTCCTAGAAATAGTGCAGTCACTGACACAGCAGTTTATTTTCTTTCACTGAGCCCGTATGCTGACTCCCAAAAGGCGATGTGGGTCCTCTGCGCACATTGGTTCTTGATAATTGAACAAATGTTTGTCCATTTCTAAAAATTTAAATACTAAACAAATCCAATTTCAATATTATATTTTAGCCACCATCGAAGGCTTTGGAAAGCTATTTCCAAATTGCACCCTTTAAGCCAGAGTAACCGGACCTGCTGTCAGAACTGTTCTGCTCACGACAGTGAAAATTTTAATATGACAACAACCGCCACCCCCGGCTGCCAGCATGTTCTGGGCTAATTTCAGATTAAACAATGTTGCACATGTCAGAGGCAACTGTCAAGCAACAGTGGCTGATCATCCACAGGGAACATGAAGGCTTTAGAAAAAAAAAAAACAAGGCTTGAGGCACAGCAGGAGGGAAAGTGAATTTTGCTGGCAGGGGTACAGAAAACATAAGCGGTTTAAGAGAGAGTTTGGATGCAATCGCTCTAGCTAGCTATGCCCTGACAGCTGACAAAGGCTTGAAACTTGGTGACATGAGCTACAACATATATTTTAAAGTACAAGATACAGCTGAGGTAATTTGCATGCACAGTATCAGGTCTTAAACAGAAAGAGATAAGGTCCTTACGAAAACTATCTACATGGCAGCTACAAGCTCTGACAGATCAGAGATTTCAGGACCAGAATACTGCACATTAACTGCCTCGACTTTTGATTTTATCTCTGAGATGACTGCTTAGTTATGTGAGCTCTAATTTACTCTGACACATTCATACAAAGCACAGTCAGATGATGTCATTATGATGAAATGCACCTAATGCAGATTGTCTTTCCAAACTGGAGCATGAAGGGCAAAGGCAGTTTTAATTTCCCTTGTTAGGAGATCAGATGGGATGAGATGAGATGAGATGAGAGCATATGTTGTTGGTACCGAAGTGCTGCTGTATTGATTAGTTCATGATGATCTTTAGTTAGTTTTAACTGACAGCTGCAGGAGCACATGGAGAAATATTGTCAGCATTAACCGAAGTGGATGTTTGTTTCATGTCAGTGAGAGTCAGCATTTGGTCACTTGTCCAGGTGATTTTTCCACTCCAGGTGTCCTTTTGGAGATATCTTTTACTGTACTACACTGCACCATCCTATTATTATAGACTCCTGTTTTGAAGCCTTGAGTTTAGCATTTTGATTTGAGCCAGAAGTGATTTATTTGGACAACAGGGTGGCATGCTATGTTTTGAGCTAATTATTGCAACTTGATTAGGAAGCTGCATCCACAGACATTGTATGGGTACAATGCATACAGACACAGATAACTGCTAATTAGTGCTAACATAAAAAAATAAAAAATATATAAATTTACTCACTGAAAAAAATTAAAGCATAGACTTCTTGGGCAGCCTATTAGCATAACTAACAAGTCATATTATCAGTAAGATGATGGCAATAAAAATGTTTCGAAAGGCACTAATACCACAAACACAGTGGAGATGTGTAGATGTTGTCTTTTTCCACCTGCCGCTCAAATCAGACAGACCCCTAATAATGCATAACTTTTAATATCTTACTATAACACACAAAGTCTCTGTCTGTCTTTGGGTGAACACCTCCTACACATTCAGGAGTTGAGCAACACATGTACAACTTAGGCCTATGAAGGCTCTCATCTATATCACTTATTTTGACGCCATCATGTTGCCTAGCAACCACCTACCAATGGGCAAAAATGACCCATTTCTAGCATTTATGCACCTATAACACTCTATAAAAGCACTTTGTCATTTTTATTTCACAAATTTATATTCACAAACCTTGAATTATCCATGATATAATATGATGTCATCATGTTGACTATCAACCACCTAACAATGGGCTAAAATGACCAACGTTTAAAATATATGCACCTATAACAGGGGTGGGCAATTAATTGTCCCAAGGGGTCACATGAAAAACTGGGACTGTTGTGGAGGGCCGCACCAATAAGCTTATAAAGAGACGGTACAGCTCTCCACAACAGTCCCAGTTTATCATCTTATAAAAGCATCCTATCATTTTAATTTCACGTCAGTAACATCTAATTTACCAAATATTGAATATACTCATTTGTTATATTTCCATCATTTAACATATTAACTTATGCAGTCATATTTACCGTATTTAGGGACTGTAGCATGGGCATGTACTAGTTATTTAAATGTGTGAATTACATAACATTATTTAAAATAATAGTTGTTATGTAGAAGGAAATTAGCTATAGAGACCAGTTTCTGTTCCCATGAAGTTGGGCATTTTCAATGTGCACTGACTCTCTTTTGGAGTCAACCTCAAGTGGCCACTGGAGAAAATGCTGGTTTTGGTGCTTCTGTTTTGGAGTAATTTTTCAGTCCACAGAGGCTGATTTTAAATTCACTGTCAGAGAATAAGACAAGGAAAAACAGTAAAACCATACACTGGCTAAAACAAGCACTTGACTTTAAAGGTCGATAAAGTAACGATTAAAGTAGAATATATGATAATTTACCACTTTATGCCACAGTCAAAGCAA
This sequence comes from Heterochromis multidens, assembly GCA_015108495.1. NCBI lineage: Eukaryota > Metazoa > Chordata > Actinopteri > Cichliformes > Cichlidae > Heterochromis > Heterochromis multidens. Next base: position 10,338 of record VUQS01029660.1, on the reverse strand, counting down.
AGTTGTATGAGCTGGTAGAGCTAAAAGATGTAATGAGAAAGAAGTACGTGGCAGGGCATCATAAACCAGCATCAGTAATGGGGATGATACAGTCTGAGCTGCCACACTGGTGTGCAGCAGCATCGCTCAGTGAGTTTTACTGTGGGCAGTTAATGTGTAGCTTATATTCTGTTGCCCGTGTGTGAAAACGGGGGGTGTCACATGGTACCAGAGGAGGCTGAATGTTTGCAGTGAATTCTGGGTTATTAGGAAAATTAAGCCTGTAATTGAATGTAAGCAGAAAACAAGCAATATTGGGTATACTTTAAAATTTAAGCTTAGTAAAACATCAAGGTTCTACGTGTGTTAACTTAAAGATTATACAACAATGCAGCATAACAACAGCACTGATGGTTAAATGTTCCTTTAGCTTCTACCTGCAAGTAGAATATATTTAGTCCTGAAGTCATGAAGGGGTAATGCTTGTTTCTTTGGTTATGTTTCGGGGTTAAGAATAAATGCAGTAAAAAGTCAAATATAATGTCAGCTGGTGGGGAAATAAGTAAATAAATAAAGGAAAAGCACAAACATGCAAAGTTTTTATTATCAAGAGACTAAACTTTTAAATAACAACCACCTGAAACTGAAGCCTACAAGAACTCAGGGGAACTATCTGGATTGTTCAGTGCATTGATTTTTCACTGTCTGTGTGTGAGCGTGTGTGTGTGTGTGTTGTGTGTGTGTGTGTGTGTGTGTGTGTGTGTGTGTGCCATTAAAATGATCCAAATGCAAACTGCGCTTCTGTAAAAGCAAGTGTGTTTACATGCATGAGACAGTTTTTGTGTGCATGCCAAGTATGTCAGAATGTCTGCAGCTACAGTACACACTGTATCTCTGTATGTGTGTGTCTCTGCGTGACTGGCAGCATGGGTAATGAGGCTGTCTCTAGAGGAGGAATTGGCTGTGCTCTTATATAAAGCGCTCCTTTGTGGAAGCTGAACATAAAGGGACACATACCATAGACAGCGACTGCTGTTGACAAAATGGTTGATATGCAGTGAAGATCAGAGCAGATCAGAATGGTACAGGCCAGTTTTAAATATTTAAAAGGAAGAACGCTAAAAGATGGAGCAGCCATAATAAACTATTTAACTAAAATTGTTATGCTAAACTCCAGTGTCAGCAGCTTACTTGAGTTTGATGGAAGTTCAACATTCAAAACGTCATTAAGGCGAGCTAAAAAGAGCTGTTCCTGCTGGGTGGAAACACACACCTGATCAGCACGAGCATTACATTCTTTGATTATAGTCATTTTACATTTTATCACAGGAACTGGTGTTCTGCAGTTAGCATATGGATCCATTTAGAAATGAGCTCTTAACCCTGGATACCTTAATTTGTGGTGATTGCGTTCCTATAGAGCTGTCAAAACGCTTAAAGTTTTAAAGTTAAGCTTTCATTCACCATATTGAGCTTTGTCTGGACTTCCTACTTCACATAAAATTATGGATAATATAAATACAGACCTAAGCATAAAAAACAATAAATAATTGACATAATATAGCCATTAGACACCAAAAACTCTGAGATTCCATGTACCCTGTCGAATGTATGGCCATGTATGGTAATAGAGGTCTAATCTCCAGCTGCTATGGGATCTACAATTAAGTGTGTTTTTTTTAAGAATCTGATTCTTTACTTCAGACTTTGCTGCATCAGCTTTGTACAAATTATATGTTAATTTGTTCTTGATTCATCAAATCGTTCAGACCACAAGTACAACTCCAATACAAGTATTCTCCAGAATTGGCAAGGACAAATACTGATTACAAGTATCGAGAGTCATCGTTTAATTGATACTCTTGAGACAGTCAAAATCTCAAAAAGTATTTTGTTCCCAGTTTCTTTATTTGTTACTGAGCAATAATTATCACTGGCTAATAATCTGTTGAAAAAACTATTCTGCTAATAGTTCAGCAATTCTAACTAAATTCTAACTGAACTAAAAAATTTTTTAAAAAGACCTGGTATCCTCGTGTTTGAATTTTTTGGCTAGATGTCCTCTGTTGTGCGTCTGAAATGATTAAATGTCTGTGGCGTCTGTCGTTTCTTTAATAAATTGTGATTTTATCCAGGGCAGATGAACCGTTACTTGCCTTCCTTTCAGGCACTCAGGCAGCAGCACGGAGCATGGAAACAGGTTTGATGAATCACACCCTCATGTACTTACATTCCTTCAGCTAATCACGTATGTCATGCTGTCTAACAGTAATTCAGCACCCCTGGGGAGTCACAGCCAAATCCTCATAAAGATACAGTCCAACATAAAAAGGCTGGAAAAGGGACTTGACAAATAAGCTGAGGTATCAAGAGGAAAGTGGTGTTTATTGGTTGTGTACAAGTTACAGCAGAGCAAGAATTTTTGCTACATTTTAATAATTTATCTCTTGGTGGAATTTCAGGCTGTCTAAACATTTTTGGCTGTTGTTGAATGAAGAGCCATGAAAAAATTTTAACTGAAAACATGTATTTTTGAGGGTACTGCATCATTCAAATGAGGAATAAAATGTATCATTAACTTTATGTAACTCCTTCTTTGTCATCTTTATCACCACTACAAACAGTAACCATTTATTATCATTACCTCCCTTACTCTAGCACTGTTCCATTTGACTGATTGTTATACAGACATGCTGGATCCTCTGGAGGGCCACAATTTCTAAGTCTAACACTTCAAACATATTACACTACCAAAAGACATACTTTATTCACCAAATATGCAGAACTACACTCACAGGCCACTTTATTAGGTATACTGGTTCTTAGGTATATCTAAACAGCCAATTACACAGAAGCAACTCCGTGCATTCAGTAATGTAGACCTTGTCAAGACGACCTGCTGAAGTTTAAACTGAGCATCAGAATGGGGAAGAAAGGTGATTTAAGTGAACATGTCACTTTGAACATGTCACAGTTGTTGGTGCCAGACGGGCTGGTCCGAGTATTTCAGAAACTCTACTGGGATTTTCCCACACAACCATCTCTAAGGTTTACAGAGAATGGTCAGAAAAAGAGAAAATATCTAGTGAGTGGCAGTTCTCTGGGTGAAAAAGCCTTTTTGATACCAGGGGTCAGAGGAGAATGGACAGACTCCAGACAGAAAGGCAAAAGTATAACCACATGTTACCATTAAGGTATGCAGACCCAGCAAAAATGCCCATGCGAGCCCACAGTGGGTAGCTGTGGGTGAACTGTGAGGCTGTGTGGGCAGGGCAAACCAACACTTATTTAACATGGGCCCCAGTTGGGTGTGCCCACATAGGGCCAACAGCAGTTTTGCCCTTTGGGGCCCCTATATGGGTTTTCTCTGGGCAAACCCAGTATGGACTTGTCCACAGAAAACCCATGTGGGCCCCCTGTAGGCTAACCCATTTGGGGTCCACATGGGTTTTGCCCTTTTGGGCCCCCAAGAGGGAATTCTGTGGACTGCCAACTGTGCGCCCACATTGGCCCCAAGGGGGCATGTTTGCTGGGGAAGAGCATCTCTGAACACACAACACTTGAACCTTGAAGAACACTGGCTACAGCAGCAGAAGACCACACCAGGTGCCACTCCTGACACTTAAGAACAGGAAACTAAGCAATACAATTCCCATGGGCTCATTAAAATTGAACAATCGAAGATTGGAAAACCATTGCCTGGTCAAATGAGTCTTGATTTCTGCTGTGAAATTTGGATGGTAGGGTCAGAATTTGGCACAAACCACATGAAAGCATGGATCCATCCTGTCCTGTGTCAGTCTTTCAATCTGGTGGCAGTGGTGTAATGGTGTGGGGGATATTTTCTTGGCATTCTACTCAAGTATTGTTGCTGACCACGTCCATCCCTTTATGACTACAGCGTATTCATCTTCTGATGACTAATGCACTATGTCACAAAGCTCAAATGACCTCAAACTGGTTTCTTGAACATGATAATAAGCTCACTGTACTCAAATGGCATCCACAGCCACAAGATCTCAATCCAATAGAGCACCTTTGGGATGGGGTGGAATGGGAGATTGGCATCATGGATGTGCAGCTGACAAATCTGCAGCAACTGTGTGATGCTATCATGTCAATATGGACCAAAATCTCAGAGGAATGTCTCCAGCACCTTGTTGAATCTGTGCCATGAAGAATTAGGGCAGCTCCAAAAGCAAAAGGGGATCTAACCCAGTACTAGCAAGGTATACCAAACAAAGTGAGTTTATATTATCTGCATATCTGGCTGATTAGTCACAGCAAATGTTAGTGCACAGACTGTTATCAAAGCTAGCTTTCTTCAACTTAGTGTACTTGTAAAGGTGAAACCATTTCTCTCCTTCAAAGACTGAAATTGTTATTAATGACTCTGATCTAGGCTACTGTAAAAGTCTTTATTCAGCAGCAATTGCTTCAAAATAATGCTACCTGGCTCTTACCTGGTACAAGCAAGAGAAACCAATTATCATCCATATTGGCGTGACAGTTTTAAAATTTGGTTGACACCTGTAGTTTTTAAATATGCTTGTGAACAAATTAACTTGAGAGAATAAAGATCACCGACAAGTACATTTTGCATTCGTAAAATGTGTCCCTGGGCTGTTTACTTCCTCCTTAAATAACTACATTTTTTGGTTTGTTTTGGGTAAATAAAAAAGGAACACTGACTGATAAGATGTTATCAGATTAAATTTTTTTGGCACTCAAATATTAATGTAACTTTCTCAAAACTCAGCTCACAAGAAAAACCTGAAATTTCTTGACAGTTGTCTGTCAAGTATGCCCTGTCCACTACAATTAAAGCGTAATGACATAAGTACCTTAGGGCTGGGTATTATGAGCTGGAAAATGGGCCTATATCTACACAAACTGGGGACACATTTAATAGCATGCTTTTCTCTCATACCTGTCACCTGTGAAAAGTGATTCCCTCGGGTCGGCATACAAGTAGAATCTTTACAGTATAAAAGGAGTTAGCAAATCTTTTCAAAATACAGAAATGGACCAGTGAAAAGCACAGAAGGTAAGTAATTGTTTGAACATTATAACATTGTCTGAAAAGACGAAACATTTTTAAACCATAACCAAAAGTTCAAGATCTTCATGCCTCAAGAATTTTTAACCTAATCAGAAAACATACTACATTGGTGTGTGGCAACGATAAAGATAATTAGTGCTAAATAACTTATAGATAAAATACACTAGTCAAAAAAAAAAGAAAAAAGAAATGCAAGTTTTTTTATAGACCAATACTATAATATATGCATATACAAGATGATTAATGGGATATGGCCTCATCTGGATGTGATGCAAGCAATCATCCAACTGCACATGGACTGTGCAAGTGCTCCAATCTGTTGTTAAGGGAAATGCTCTCCATTTCTGGATGGGTGCAGCTTGCAGCTATGCAGAGGTCATTGGGTGTGGCTGCCTCTGATGAACAAGTCAACCCAGCATGTCCCAGGCGGAGACATATCTGGGACTCAGTGCTGACCAAGGAAGTGTCTGGATATGCTCCTGATCCAGAAAGGCCCGTGCTACTCTGGCAGTGCGGTGAGGCTGGGCACTGAGGCTGAGGTGCTGCCACAAGAATGGCACAAGTACAGGTTAAAGGACCTCATCTTAGTACCTCTGTTCACTCAGAGTAATCAGATCAGAGATGGTGCTCTCATGAGCATGCAGGGATGCAGCAACAGCTTCGACATGCATGCCAGCATGCAGTATGCCAATAGCCTCAGTCAACTTCAGTCAGTCATGGCATGGTGGCATTGATGACACCGAAGTTGTGCACTTGTTTTTTTTGTATTCTGAGACCATTGGCTTGAGAATACAGTAAACTGAACTAATTCTGAGGCATACAAGTGAGTTTATTCATGTTAGGCAAAAAAAAAAAAGTCAATCCCACCACTGACTTAAACTAATCAACCAGAATCGAAAACGACTCCAAATATTTTGGTGTTTTATAAGTGATCAAAATGATGTCCTGAGAAATGGATTTAAAACAAAGATTGAAGACATACGACACGACCAAATCGTTATAGAATTTTACAAACCAAAACTGAACCACAGGCATCTTGGGTAATGTAAGCAATTAGCATAATTAACTACACAGCAAGCCATATTACTTGTCAGATAGCTGCTTTAAAAACGCTTCAAAAAGCACCAACAGATCCTGTCCAATGCCACTGCTGACCTGGATGCCCGCACTCAAGTTCGTGTCTTTCCACTTAAATGGCGATTAATTAAGAGACAAAACTTTTATGGTCTAGATTTGCAGAAAATTTGCAGGTGTTTCTTTGCTTTGTGCAGCAATGTTTTGGAATGATGAAAAGAAAGTCCAAATGAAACCCAAACATAAACAGGGCTCAGCAAAATGATACTGTACATTTACTCAGTATACTGATTTCTTCCTCCTCCTTCGTTCCACATCTCCTGTGCAGATGTTCAGAGTTACTCAGTTATCAACTTTCTTCCATCTTCCTGCATCTTTGGCTCATACAACATCTTCGACTGCTATGCAACTAATCTGCCAGACGTCTGTTTGACCTGCTGAGTAAATTTCAAACCTTCAAAGCATATGGAAGATGACACATCAAACAATGGCATTGCTGTCCAAATATTTGCAGAGCCCTGTTAAATAAATCATCTTTTAGCCTCTTTCCCCTTGCCTGGGCATTGTATGAGTCACCTAATAGCCTGAAGTGAGGTGTTAGCTGATGCATTAGCCGGCTCCATTAAGATGAATCATCAAATGGCATCATAGGAGGGGAAGTAAAATATTCCAAACTGAGAAAAGGAACAAGAAATTTTTATATTAAAAACAGATAAAAAAATTAGATTAAGCTATGCAGGCATGCTGCCAGACATATTCTCTCAACTCAACTCAAAATTTCATCCGTACTTTTTAAATTGACAATCTCACCACGAAAAGGTCCAATTAAAAGTTTTTTGACACAGGGGGACTCTCGTGTACACTCTCATTCTTTTTTCTATGTAATACAGCTGCTCATTAAAGAGGGAAAGTGCCTGGCTGTGAATATGAACCCACACTAGTTATCAATTGGAACAAATATCCACTTAGTGTCTTATCTGTGTATGTGTGTGTGTGTGTGTTTGTGTCTGTCCTTCTGACCCTCTAAATGGATCTATTCATCCCAAAGAGGATGTGGCTTCTCCACAGACACCATGCTGCTGCTGCCTCTAGCATACTAAAATCTTCTTCAATCCGTTCTCCCCTTCTTCTCACGACTCCCCCACCCCCCTTTTCCTCCACACCACCTCCTTTATTTGATTTTAATCTGTTCATCATCAACTCATCTCTCTCCCCCAACCCTCCTCTACTTATCTTTTCGTTTTCCCCGCTCATTTCGTGCTCCCCACTCTCATTTGTTCTGTCTGTTCCTCCCCCTATCCTCTATGGTGAATTATTAACCTCAGAGGTCTTTAGTCTTCCTTACACCTAACATGAAACACGAAGCGCCAGATGATATGATAAATTATTTTATCTCATTCATCATATCCAGTTATGGTGGAAAACCAGTACAGAAAGCCCAGAATTGTGCACACACTACAGATGACAGCAGCATGCTATCCAAATATAGTGCAAAAATATACTCACTGGTGCACCTTGCTAGTACCAGGTTGGATCCCATTTACCTTCAGAATTTCCTTAATTCTTAGTGGCAACAGATTCAACAAGGTGCTCAGAGATTATGGTCCATATTGACATGACAGCATCACACAGTTGCTGGAGATCTGTTGGCCGAACATCCTTGATGTGTATCTCCTGTTCCACCAGATTCTAAAAGTGCTCTATTGGATTGAGATCTGGTGACTGTGGAGGCCATTTGAGTGAAGTGAATTCACTGTCATGTTCAAGAAACCAGTTTCATTTGAGCTTTGTGCCATGGTGTTGTCCTGCTGGAAGCAGCCATCAGAAGATGGGTACACTGTGATTGTAAAGGGATGGACATGGTCAGCAACAATACTCAGGTAGGCTGCGGCATTCAAACAATGCTCAGTTGGTACCAAAGGGTGCAGTGTGCCAAGAAAATATCTTGCATACCATTACACCACCACCACCAGCATGAATCGCTGATGCAAGGCAGGATGGATCCATGCTTTCATGCTGTTTACGCAAAATTCTGACCCTACCCTTTGAATGTCGAGACTCATCAGACCAGGTAACGTTTTTCCAGTCTTCCATTGTCCAATTTTGGTGAGCCTGTGTGAAATATTGCTTCAATTTCCTGTTCTTAGCTGACAAGAATGGCACCCAGTGTGGTCTTCTTCTGTTGTAGCCCATCTGCTTCAAGGTTTGACGTGTTGTACGTTGAGAGATGCTCCTTGGTTGTAACACGTGGTTATTTATGTTACTGTTGCCATTTTCACCCAGAGAACTGCCACTCATATTTTCTCTTCTTTAGACCACTCTCTGTAAACCCTAGATGGCTGTGTGGGAAAATCCCAGCAGATCAGCAGTTTCTACTCAGACCAGCCTGTCTAGCACCAACAACCATGCCACGTCCAAGGTCACTTAAATCACCTTTCTTCCTCATTCTAATGCTCGGTTTGAACTTCAGCAGATCATCTTGACCATGTCTGCATGCACTGAATTGCAGCCATGTGATTGGCTGATTAGAAAGTTGTGTTATTACACCTGTGTAACAGGTGTACCTAATAAAGTGTCCTGTGAGTATAAACAATAGTATTATTAGTTTTGGTACAGTCGTTATCTATAAGTCTTGGCCCCATAAAAAGCATAGTTCAAATAGTCAATTTTAGGCTTAGACTTTAGATATTTTACTTAATACCTTAATACCTGTTCAACATTTAATCTGGAAATATACAATCTATGTATATATTATAAAAGTCATTAGGCAAATTGTTTGGGCAGATCTTGCTGCGTTTAAATGCATTTGGCCCAAAACCAACTGTTTTATTTTTCATTTCTAATTATTTTCCCTTTTTAAAGGAAAGCATGCTTGAAACTTGTATCAAATAACTCGAGGCATTAAAATGCATTTAATTAAAACTGACACCATTTACCATGAGATTTTTAAATCATCACTGTATAATTGTCATTGTTTTAGAACTCTGAAACCTTTGGTAAAGGATCTCATAGAAGTCTTAGGTATAAATTTAAAGGAGCTACAGTGTCTGCAGTAGGTGGTGGTAAGACAATGACACCACATGCAGCACAACAGAAATAGAATTAAGTAGGACGAGGTGACATCTCTATTCATATGTGAATTCTTTAGATCATTTCCCTCAGTGGTACAGCAGCAAATGCTCATGCCATTCATTCAAATTCCAAAAATATCCAAACCCCTTATTTGTAGTCCGCCGGTGCACCACAACTAGTAATAATCCTTTTAACTAATCCACATCAAATCTCTGACAATGCTAATCCCTTAGTCATGATGTTCCACCACAGCCATTCATCTGTGCACACTTCTAACTCTGGCATGCATAATTAAATTGTAATGGTAATTTTTTCTATTGCTGGGCTTGGCGATGTCTTAACTATTCATGTGCTGGGGGTTCACACTTAGACATAATGGGGTGGGACGTGGAGCGGTTTTGCATTATGTACCAGACAAGAATGACGTGAAAGAGGAAAATAGAAAATTACAGCATGCCAAATTAAAGAAGTCGTTACAAAAATTGAATAAAACATAAATAATTAAATATATGCAGACATGGCAATATAGAAGATTGGAATCCAACTCCATATTAACAGTACATACAGTCACTGGTCACCTTACTACATACAGATTCTCAACTGCTAATTAACGCAAATTATCGCAATTATTATTATTATTATTATTACCAGGAAATCCCATTGAGATCAAATCTCTTTTAAAGGGAGACCTGGCCAAAGCAGCAGCCATACAAACTCAAAACAGCGCAAAAATGCAACAAATACATCGTAAAATACGAGCTCTATAACATAATATACAGTGGGGGAAAAAAGTATTTAGTCAGCCACCAATTGTGCAAGTTCTCCCACTTAAAAAGATGAGAGAGGCCTGTAATTTTCATCATAGGTATACCTCAACTATGAGAGACAAAATGAGGAAAAAAAATCCAGAAAATCACATTGTCTGATTTTTAAAGAATTTATTTGCAAATTATGGTGGAAAATAAGTATTTGGTCACCTACAAACAAGCAACTCACAGACCTGTAACTTATTCAGTAAGAGGCTCCTCTGTCCTCCAGTCGTCACCTGTATTGATGGCACCTGTTTGAACTCGTTATCAGTATAAAAGACACCTGTCCACAACCTCAAACAGTCACACTCCAAACTCCACTATGGCCAAGACCAAAGAGCT
>VUQS01029656.1:7404-27201 GCA_015108495.1 Heterochromis multidens | reverse complement strand
TTTCTGTGGTGGACCCAACTCTTTGGAACAACCTACCTTATTTACATAAGAGCGGCTGAGTCTCTTAATCATTTTAAAACACTTTTAAAAACTCTTTTGTTCTCGCTTGCTTTCGGGTCCAGTTGAGCAGACCCTGGTTTTTATTTTGCAATCACAGCTTTATCTATTTGTTGTACTGTCTATCTATTGTTGATTTAGTACTGTTATGTATAGTGTATGTTTCTGTACAACTTGTACAGCACGTTGGTCAACGGAGGTTGTTTAAATGTGCTTGATAAATAAACTTGACTTGACTTGTATCAAGTGCACTAAACATTTCCTGCTTTTGCTGCTTCATGATAAATGCTTTTGATTGGTGAACTGGCAAAAGCCCTAATACAGAACCCAGACAGAAGCATTGTGTTGTAGTTATTCAGCGTCAGAAAGATCCTGAGAAATGAAAGGGATCAACATAAGAGTCCAGTCTTCAACTGACAAAAACTACCATGAGTCAAAATATACAAAATGAAATCCCCACTATATACCAGTTCTTTATGCTTAGCTACTAGTAGCAGAGAATATGCCACTGTAGCACTTGTGGTCAGAAAGCAGGCCAGTCACGCTTTGGGTTTTTCTCTTGCCAGTTCTATGACAGAGTCATACAAACACTACCTCCTATGCTATCCAACGATGGCTGCCCAGAAATGCCCATGGCATCCACTGGACAGCCAGGTGGCAGGTGGGGCTGAACAGAACCAGGAAGCATAGCCATGGAGATGACTGCAGGCACACCCACACAGGACTCCCTGGTATTTCCAAGCGTGCCGTCGCCAATGTGCCCATTACTCAGTGCCAGCTGTAGGGTGCCAGGCGTCCCTGGCTGGGCGTTGTTTAATGGCACTTGCTCCATCCATCATGTCAGGTAATGAGCTGAGAGTGACTGTGATGCCGAGGAGCACATACACAAACACGTTCACACACAAGATCCACACCGACTCCCACATTCACAGTAGAGAACAGAAAGCACTCCTTCAGACTGGATACAAAGCATCATGCAGATGGTGCACAGGAGGAGAGGGGGAGAAAGAGGGAGGGATGAAACAGAAGGACCAAAAGGAAGACAGATCAAGATGTTTAAGAAAAACAGATAAAGGTCCCGCATTCTCAAATTCTTCTAGTACAACATAGATTCATATACAATAGGCCATTGCTAAACCTAAAATGTTCTGGCAGCACATCCAAACACATCACGACTACTTATTCATGGACTCATTTTTCTGTCCACAGGTTGTGCTTTATTCTGTAAGCATGACTTACACAACCTTCCTCCTTTCAAAACAAGAAGCAGCATTACACAAAAAAGAAAGCAAAAATGGGGACAATTTAAAAGAAAAAAAAATAGATCATCCACAATCTATCCCTGCCAATCATTTGCAAGCCCAATTGCTGTAACCTCATTTCAGCGCAAGCAGTCCCCTTTAACCCTCATTCTATCAGAGGAACATGAAAAACAGAGCTCAGAGAATACAGACCCACTGTCTCTGATCTGAGGTCATCTTGGGTTACATCTATTACTGTAAATAGGAAATGGGAAAGAAAATAGGAATGGGAAAAACAATGGTGAATGGGATCAAAGGAGGCTGTATAAAGAAGGCATTATGAATTGTTAGACGAGTAAAATCACAAAAGACAACCTGAAAAAAAATAATTTGAACAAAAATTACATTTACTGGGGACTTGAATGAGGAAAGTACAAATAATATTTTTCCATTTAATTAGATCATCATATAAATCTTTTTGAGTGATGTTATACTACACATTGTATTCAGAATACTCACCATCAAACCAACCTTGTTTTAGTTTGTCAACATTTTATCATATGGAGCAGCCTCTGTGCTTTCTATTAGGTCATTAGTTCAAAGTAAGCCACAGTTGTCAAAACATAGAATTCCAGCCAGTATACATAAGTAAAACAAGTGTTGTCTGGATCTTTAGCCAGTCTCTCCATTCACTAATACAATGTATATAGGCTAATTTGCATTTAACCCTGATAGTACAGATGCATAGCTAATTATATGAGAACTGTCTACACCATAAGAGCAAACTGTTGTTGGTTATTTGAAGAGACAGTCATTTTGGATTCTGTGTAAACTGAAAAGAATGGAGACCATTAGTGTGGCCACTTGTTGAAACCCTACAGGAAAACTGCCATAAACTGGAGGCAGCTTTTTTGTAGAATAACAAATGACAAGTGCCCTTTTGGGGGTATTTGTGTCTTGCCTAACTGCCTGAATATATTGGAAAGCTTTTGTCAAAGACTTTGCAAAAAACAAGAAAAACTTCCAGCAAAATGCATCTCCCATCAGACGATTCTTGAATGAAGAGCTACTGGCTTCTCATAAAGACTTTTCTGTTCCTATGTTCAGGTGCATAAAAGCCCATCTTTTCCCACCCCACATCAATCTATCACAACAATTGAACAAACAGCAGCCATTTCTACTGGGAGAGAAACATTACTAGTAGCCTCTACTGAATTGAAAGCTCCAAGCACACATACGTACACACACACACACACACACACACACACACACACACACATAGGAAGAGAGTGAAACAAAGTGAAACTGGGGAAAAGGAGAAGAGATCCACACAAAAGATGCACTACAACCAGGGTTTTTTTTTCTTTTGGTGCACTGATTGCAACTCTTTCTACTTGCATTGGTTTTGATGGCTTCTTTACCTGCTTCTCCCAGAGGCGACATCTTTCCCTGTTACAGTAAGACCGACACAGAGGAGCACAGAAACAGGAGAGAAATTGACAAAAGAAGAGCAGATATTCCATGTTACAACAGGGAGATGTTGGCATACTAGAACTTAATTAAATGCTGGCTGGCACTGTTTCTCAAAATGTTACTAAAAGCACCAAGGATGGCAGATGGAGGGGGAAGTCACTGCCACACACACACACACAATCTCTTTTTCTCTCTCACACCAACAGAGGGAAATACATTGTTCCTTTAGTGTTAGCAGAGGAAAATCCTTGCATGTATATCATGATGATCCCTGCCACAAGGGAGAGGCTCTGAATAAGACAAGGGTAATAGGAGGAGGAGAGGACGTCAGATTACAGAATAGCTAAAGCAGAGGCCTTTTAAGCCAGCAAAGTCAACTCCAACCTTCTCCTGACTGTTTGGAGAGCTTCCAGTAAGATGCCATTTCTTTGTATGATAGATGTTGTATTATGTTAATGGTTATTTGCACAGAATTACATCATGATGCAGTTCCGTTATCTGCTAAAAAAGGAAAAGCTATCATTCATTTACCAAATGGTTTTCACATTGGATACTCTGAGGCCAGTAAAAACAGTAAGACTTAGGAGGTATTAGACGATGTTAGGTAAATACTGTCTGGGTAGCAACTGCCCAACATCCAAACATGCCACTCATGTTCACTGACCCATATTCAAAGCCATAATAAAAAGATCAAGTTCACATAATCACCAGCCGTGTGTGTAAATAGATTCAGAAGGAAAATATCATTAGTAAAGAGTGGAGCTGCAGAGCTTGTGGTATTGCTTTGTAAATCTTGCATTGACTGTCTTTTTTGTTAAATAAGTTAGCGATGACATGATGTCTCTGACATGTCACTGCCTTTGTCTAATTCTCTCTGTCTGAGTTGCTCCGCACTTCATATTTTGATGAGTTGAAACATAGTAAAGGTGATTAAATCTCCTGCTTGCTGCACATCAACATGTTGTTTGGTTCTCTGTTGAGAGGGAACGCGTCTGCAGCACTAGCAACAGGAACAGCCGCAGCCTTCTATCACTCCTTTTCATCTCCTTTACCTCCCGCCTCCCTCCCCTCTACCAGCCTCCAAGCTACAGAGTAATGGAACTCCGTACACAGAAACAAGATACGGCTTATAAATGGGATGCAGAGTGAGAGAAGCTATTTCTTCTAACTGAAAATTATGGGCCAGGTATCGCAAAACTACAGTTGTGGCAAATATAGCCCCTCGTTCACTGGTAAGACTAATCACCCCAAATAAGGAGAAAGAAAGAAAACATAGTGCAGCTGAGTAAAACGTGAGAACAGCTGTGATAAGGTGTAAAAATACAGGCACTGTGTCATAGTGTCCTGTGTGATGTCACCGGACACTCACTGATTTACAACAATCAGCTGAAAGGTATACAAACCAAAATATTGTAGAAGATTAAAGGTTCAACAAGCTTTCTCTCTCCTATTGCTCTATGAAGTTTTTGTTTCTGACTTTAGTCTTTTTTAAAAAGATAAAGATTTTCGAAACGCAAGCACACAAACAAACAAACAAAAAATCAGAATGATTTCAAATGATTTTTACTCTGATTTTCTGTAGCTACAATTTTTTTTCTTTTTTGTTGCCACAAGCAGAGCATATTAACTGTAGTTCGCAGAAAACAAAGTTCATCTTGCTTCTGGTAACAGAAACTGAACAGATGCTGATGTTTTTGCTGCAGAGTTGTTTGGAGTACAAAAAAAATAAAAACAAAACAAGGAAAAATGGACATATAAAAAAAAATGGTGAAATGCTGGAATTCATCCATCCATCCATCCTCTTCTCACAAAACTATTTTTGGTGTTAGTTTTCTAATCAAGATTTCAATCTAATTTTTGACTCTTTTCATGTACACTCAACAACACAAATGTAGCATTTCCATCACTATAATTACCAGCATCTTTCAATTCCACTCAGAGGAAAAGCTACATGACAAAATTTTGTAAACCAATTAGCATTCATGGATATGGACACTACAGTTTTACAAGATGTCCCAAAAAAGATGCAACAATATTTAAAGTGTTAAAATTCAGACAGATATGGAGTAATACTGTTTTTTTACTCATATTTAATCTAGTTAACTATTTTGATATATCCAGTTTATCTGTGTTTCAAATGTCCCAAATGAGTTTTACACATTTTCAGTGTAAAAGCATATTGCTAGTCTGTGAACACAGGTATGTGCAATACAACATGTTATCCGTGACTTTTCTGTAGCACCATAGCGTAGTGATTTAAAGATTTGCCTATCAAGGGAAAGATCCCTGGTTTGATCCCCAGAGGAAGCACAAATCCCTTTGGGGGTTGCGGCAGGAAGTGCATCCAGCATAAAAAAATCTGCCAAATCAAACATGTGGAGCTACCTACTGTGGTGATGCCCTTGTGAATACAAGAGCAGCTTCTTATCTATGACTTTTCACAAGTTCATCTGAAATGTGCTTGTAGTCAAGCATGAAAGTGAATTGTCTATAGCCAGTAATATATATTTTTCAACATTAAGTAACACCTAAATGAGTGGGCTGTACAAGTGTCAGGAGATCTGAGAGCGAGGGCGCTGCAATCTGGTGCTTGATGTGTTTTGGTGTGTTTTCTCAGCATGCCATAGCAGGCAGAGGCGATCTGACTGGCATGACAAAGGGAAATGCCTGAGACAGGTCTAGATAAACATGCTGAGGCAAGATACTGAAATTCTTCCACTTTCTGTATCTCTTGCACCCTTACAGTGTACACCATGTGTTTTTTTTTTTAGCCTTTTTTTCAATTTTCTTCTCTCACTTTGTTCTACTTTTTTTCCTTTTAATCCCTCTTATTACTGACATTACCTCCGCTGTTTACTACAGAAAGCTGGCCACTTGTGATTTCTAAACACCCAGGAAGCACAGGAAGCAAACTAAACAGTAAGACAGAGCTTTGACTCTAAATGAACACTAAATCTCAAAGTATTCAGATTTGGCATGAATGTATACAAGTTCCCATTCCTGCTTGACAGTTTGTATACAGAATCTGAAGACAAAGTGAGTTCAACCGAGCCTGTTGAGAATAACAGTAATGAAGAGAGGTTCACAGAGAGCAAGGTGGTCATAACACATGCAATTGGTTTTGACAGCAGAGGGATGTGGTTAATCTTTCCATGCCTCTATCACCACTTTATCTCTGTGGGTACTTTGATGTGCATGCTTGGTAATAATAGTGACTGACCCAGATAGTGAATACAGCCATTCTTTCTCCCAGTAGCCCACGACTCTCACTACCAGGATACCACTTAAGTTCTAAAATCCTCTTTACAAAAACAGCGCTGTCCACCTTCACTCAAAAATTTCACCAATTTGCAGATTTAAAACTTTTTTCCCTCTTTTTTGCTGCATTCTGTGCTTAGAATTTTTCTGCTTTAATGTCAGGCAAACTGTGCATGAACGCAGTATATTCACCCAGAATATAATGTACACACAGGAACCTATTGTCCTGTACTAACCTGAAAGAAGCTTGCTGGAAGAGAAATGCCTCTTGATTGCGCAGCATAAAATATTTTTGAGGAGAGTACAGGAAATCACTGCTCATGCTCATAAATAAATGTTTTTTTTTCTATTACTTTCCCTTCTTACAAGTAAAACCTTGACAGGTCTCAACCAGGGACAAAACAGCTAGAGAGAAAAAATGAGGTTTTGCATGTGCACATAAAACCTGTGTGCACTACTTGCACTTAAGACTCTGTGTAACTTTATGTTTGTGGTAACCTAAAAAATCCATGTTTCTTCTTGAAGCTTGGCTAACATTTGTTAGATTTTTGACTAAAAACAACATGCCTGACAGACAAAGGGTAGCACACATTCCTCACTGGGCCCCTCAGGTTCAAAAATCTCCTTAAAATATCTCTGCAGGACTTGATTCCTCAGTCATGGAACAGTGCCTCTGAGCATTCCGGGATGCACAGACACACACAGCCCAAATGAACAGTTATATGAAAACACTTTTGCAATCGATCAGTGCCTGAGGCAAAACTCCCATTCATGATTGTCCTCTCAGCAGTCAAGTTTCAGGAGGGAGGCTTAAACCTAAGTATAACCATGAAAAAAAACAAATATCCTTGAGAGTATATTCCAAAAACTGCTAAGCACTACCCACCTGTGTGACTACTGTTTGAATTTACTTCATACTTTGACATTGTCTGCCTACTTTGGCATAACACTTAAGTATACAGTGCAGCTTAGATGTTTAGTGGTATTAGGTCTGAGTAAAAGGAGCAGGAGCATTCCCTCTTCATTTAAAAATTAAATCTAGTCATACACATAGGCCCACATTTACTAAATGGGGCAAAACAGCATGTGAGCGCAATCCCCAAATAGTGCTGATAAGTGTGGTTAGTTTTGCGGATGATTTACAAACGTTGTGCCGTTTTCTAAACACAGGCGCAGTCAGTTCATTTCAGTATGAATATGACGCGCAATTAAGAGCAAGGTCGCAAACTAAGAGATAATATTCAGCTGCGGGTAATTTACTAACAGGACAGGTGCAGTTTGAAATTTTTAATCTGAAAAGCATATAAATATAGGTCATACACGTGTATGTTAAATCTAGGCCTACGGTGGCAGTCTGGCAGACTGGTGGCAGTTATAATGAAAACTCCAATGCAAGAATGTAAATCGTGCAACAATATTTTGTTCTGTAGCATTATTGTATTACGACAACTTACATCACTTAAGGGATAAAATGAACCGGAAATACCTGATTAACAAAAGTTTATTTCTATATTCTGCGACTGGTGGCGTTAACATTACCACCACAATTTTTGTATGCTGAATTTGTTTGATTTCATAGGGGAGTCTTGTGTGTGTGTGTGTGTGTGTGTGTATGTGTGATCTCATGTATTGTCAAAGTGCATGCAGTTGAATTTGTGTAGGTCCACCACTAGAAACAGTTACGTGTTAAAAGCCCAGCTCATTAGACAGTGAAAACCTTGTGCGCTGTCTATGGTCCTGAAATTGTAATTCTAATTATATTTGAGTGTAATAAAACTTTATTAAGGAAAAATGTGTTTCTAAATGTTATTAACGTAAATGCATTGATCAGACTGATGTGCATCCAGCCTGATTATTTTCAGGATACGGTCCAAGGTCAATGTCGTCTTCCCTCCGTTCTCTCCGTTCTTCAGCCATTTGCTTTGATCCCCACAGTGCAGGCTGTGAAATTCCTGCCACAGAAGCCACAGTATGTTGAAAAGAACCCAACGCTAAAAATTGAAGAGTTGGAAGACGTTTTGTTGCCACTGGTATTGCATGACTTCTTTAGGTGGGAGGTTCCAGGTCATCGCTGAGTTCATTGACCAAATTTAGAATTAGGTGGCTTGGTAATCTATATGTTTTTAATCACATCTTCATCTGGCATCCCAAATAAATTGAAGAAGTAAAGTGGAGAAATGTCTCATTCTTCTAGCATGTGCTCTTAAATCTCTGCGATGCCTCCTTTGCGCAGCAATAACTGCCACCATGTCAAGCACAAAAAATAAGAAATGCTTTTTTCGGCATTAAATATTGGCACAATTAGCAGTAAATTGTGTCTCGCAAACTTTAGTAAATCAGTTTGCATGACTGATTTCAATACTCCTCTCCCAATATTTCATGGCTTGAGAAAAGAACTCCCAGAAATGCATATGCAAGAGGGTCAGCCGCAAAAATCTCTTACACACAATCTTTTCACTGCACAGTCTTTATAAACACCAACAGTATTCTTTTAACCCAGTTTGTGCTGGTGTAACACATTAGTAAATCTAGCCCTTAATATTTTCATAATTTATTTCTGGCAATAAACTTCTTAGTGAATACATTTTTTGATTTATAAAATATCAGAAGGCAGAGCCCATCATATAATACATGGTTCATCATCAAGTGTTATTTTCTATCAAATGAACAATCAAACACCCCCAAATGTTCACTTTTCTAATATGTTACACTTGAGAAAAAGTAATAAATTCAACAACAAGCATGTTATATATGTTATTTTTCTGACTGACCAATTATTTGAGAAATGTTTGTAGGTCTAATTACATCATTCTTTTACTCAAGTAATGCATGGAGGCATACTAGAAGTGGCAAAATATGCACAGTGGACTGAAACTGAGATTCATTTGGGGCTTCACCAGCAGCCCAAGACTATGACCATGAGGCATGCAGGAGCCATGGAGAGCACAGATGGGGCCCATAGCAAAGGCCTGGGTTTCACATGCCTGAGCCAGGAGAGAGAGTAATCCATCAGGCCAAGGCACTCTGGTGCCTAGGGGGGGCCAGTCACTGATCCTATAAGACTGATTGGGCCTCTGTGGGAGGCCAGACCTCCTGACTACATGGACATCAGTGACTGGCTTGCTCCACTGAGGCCTGATCTGAACTGGACTGATCCAAAGCAATGACCTGCTTCCACTTGGATTCTGTAGAGGCAGCTATGTAGATCAAAGATAACAGTCTGCACTAAACATGTATAAACTCAATGAAAGTGGACATTCTAAGACAAATTTAGAAAACATTTCAGCTACTGAAATATATCATAATTCCTCCATAATTATGTGTTCATATATGTTTAGTTTAATAACACTGATGCTGGTATAACTATGTTACTAAAATTGTACTTCAATGTATTTAATACAGTGTACAACTTTAGATCAAGCAATAGAAATCTAATTACTTTATCCAACTGTCTTCTAATCAGACGAGGTCAGAGACAGCCTCACCCAGATGAACAGCTGGAACCTGCGGCAGCCAAGGCAAGCTGCATGATTGACAGGTGAATGAGTAGACAGAGAGATAGTTAGACAAATGGAAGCTAAGATATAGTTTGACAGACAGATGGGAGCGTAAATGGATGGTTTGGCAGCATGATAAGGTAAATAGGCTGATGGATCACCAAACAAATGTGGGAGGAGGAAGGAAGAAAATAAAAGAGAAGAGAAGAAAAGAATGCCTGTCTGCAGACAACAAAAGATAGGAAGCCAGATAGCCTGATAAACACAGATGGATTGTGTTGATACACAGGGAGGTGGGGCAAGATCGATAGATTGTTTTATTCTATTTTCTCTTGGCAAACTGGAGATTTGATGTGGCTGGTATCAAGGCGATCTGTTTCTGACGACGCCAGGCGTGACTGTTACAGATGGCAAGATAACGACACATCTCAATCTTTGGCTAGCCTCACTGCAGTCTATCTTAGCTGTAATGCTAGCACCACCACTGGTGTCATTACTGCTCTGTGTTATCAAAAAGGCTCTGTGAAATGAATAATGTCCTATGATGCTCCTCCCCCTGCATGAGACTTCATATTACATGTGGATCAAAATTACTGAGTTTGAAACAAAAAGTAAAGAGTTAAAGAGCATTGAGAGAAAAGTGACTTTGTGTCTCACAATGGAGATAGGGAAGGAATTTTTACTTCTACTCAGTTTTGAGCAAAACAAAATGGATGCCCTGACAACCCGATGCCTCATTACTGCTGCTTGCGTTTATCATGTCAAAATGGAAGACAAGGGTATGAGAAGTTTAGAGGCAAGGGCTCTCCTAGTTAGAAAGGTGGCTTCTTTCTGTGGCTGCTTGAGGGACATGAGGGTGCACTGCAACAGCATTGATGAGTGTTGCAGGGCTTATAATAGACAGGAAAGGCCCAGAAAGCATGCCCTTTAGAGGTGCAGCATCTCTCACTGTCTGACAGCTTACAGGGTTTAGGCTTCACAATGACACCTTCACAGTGCGCTCAAGATGACACACAAACACACATGCTCACAGGTGCATAATTCACACACAAAGTCTCAGAAACACAAATAAGTTTGGCAGCGCACACGCACGATGATACACAAACAGGCATGTGCATGCTATCACAGTCACGCACTCTCACTAATCCATTTGCGATGTGGAGATAACACCTGACAAGTGGAATCTCAGCATCATGCTGACAGTATTAATACTCATAAAACAAGCCAAGCTATAAAAACATCCTGCATTCACTCCAAGAAGGGGGTTATGGAAACAAACATCTGTTTGTGCCATGTTAAGGAAGCAGTACAACTCCCTAGGCGTAAACATAAATACAGCTAGGAATAGTCTTAAATTTCTGTCAAACCACATAGTGGGCGAAGGAGGTAAGTTACCAGGTGGTTTCTTTAATGAGAGGCCAACTACACAAACGAAGGACAGCTCTGTCTAAAGCAAAACATCGATTTTATCGTTAGTATTAATTTATGGTAGTGTTGATGACAAACTGACAAGTTTCAAGAGATTGGAAAATTATTTTGACATCTGAATCATGTGAATAATATATACAAAAATTCCAAACATCTAACGATTCCAAGCCCTTTAATTTTTAAGTGTTGCTTTTATCTTTTTTATATTTGTAGAATTAAACATATATTGGTCAGGTTATTTCCAGCCCTACTGTTTTTTATTGCAAAATACTCCTATAGCAAGTTTTACTGTAGGGATTGACAAAAAAATAACATAAATTGATGGATATAAATAGAAACAGGCATGGCTAAAATAAAAACAAACACAACAAACAGCTAGCAAACAGTAAAATAACTGCCTATTTTGATCGTTTAAGGAAAAACACAATCATTCTCTGGCTCATGTTTTGCCAATGTGTTGCTCTTTTCATTCTACTGTAAATATCTTTGGGTTTTGGATTGCTGGTCAGCCGGCATGAAAAAAAGTCACTTTTGATTCTGTTAAGGAAAGTTTTCTGTAGTCTCATATTTCATAAAACAAACTCTTCTTCTTTTTCTTCTTTCAGCTGCTTCCTTTAGGGGTTACCCCAGTGGACTATCTGCTTCCATCTCATCCTATCCCTAGCATCCTCCTCTGTCATACCAGCCCTCTGCATGCCCTTCACTACATTCATGAAACAAACATTAACCAAATAAATGAAAGAATACACTAAACACTAGTTGCATCATAAAAGTCATAAAAATAGTCCCAGAAATTTCTGTCCAGCAGAAATGATTGCATTAATGTACTGATGAGCTCAGCCATTCAGAAGGACTCAGATTAGAGCTACTCCTCCACATTGGAAGGAGCCAGTTGAGGTGGTTTGGGCATCTGACTACAATGCCTTCTAGATGCTTGCTAGGTGAGATGTTGTGGGTATGTCCAACTGGGAGGAGACCCCCTGGGGCAGGCCCAGGACATGCTGGAAAGATTATCTCTCTCAGACAGCCTGGGAATGTCTCTGTCCCCCCAGAAGAGGTGGAAGAGAAGGCTAGAGAGAGGGAATTCTGCAGTCAGCTGAGACTGAAGAAGTTACTAGAAAGTGACGAAACGTTTCTCCCACTAAAAAATCGCTACGTCCAGATGAACAGATTCAACTTTTTAGGATTCTTTTACCTGGATTATTGAGTATGCATCAAGAGAGAGAGGGAAGTTTGTTCAGACTGCTGCCCCCGTGACCCAAACCCAGACAAGCTGCAGGAAATGGATGGATGGATGTATTGTTATTATTTCTGCATTTACAGTATTTCCTACATGTTGTCAAGCACACATTATATAATAAACTTAATTGTCCGTTTAACATTTAGATGCCAGCAAAATACTTTAGACAGTTTACTACAAAGTTTTTGCTTGGTTATTGATGGCCCAGTGCAATGCAGAGTTCTTCTAAAAAAATCTGTAACTGGTTAGACAGCTGCTAAGTTTTCCAGCAACAATCCAAGCTGCCATCCAATCTCAGGATTCTCTAGGACTTTTACCCACTGATGCCTTACCCGAGTTAATAAAACATGGTGTTGTGTGTTATTTATTTATTAATCCCCTTTTTGAAGTGTCCCAGTGCACAGTGAGAGCAGTGGTGGAGACCACAGAAGGCTTTGCAAGTGAGCAGCCTTGCTCCTTCCTCCATGCGATCACCATCAGACCCATTTGGCCATGTGAAGATGCTCCCTTCTGTTCACATGAGAGGTGCAGTGTGGGTGTGCTTCCTGAAAGACTTTTCACTTTCTCTTTTAATATAAATCATTCATACTGAGAGATGCTCCCTCATGTACACAAAACACCACAAGCTTCCCCGCGATGGGTTACACTTTGCTACCTTCATGTTTTTGCTTGTGTATCTCCTGTGTTGCTGTCAACGTGCGTTTTGGTGTGCGAAACTTAAAGCAGAGGTGATAGATGCAAAACATATGGTGGTACTGGATAAAACAGCAGATGTGTGACTTCTTTGAAGTTTTGAATAAAATTATTTGAAATTTTCCTTTTAAAATAAATTTACCAAAAACCATCCATCCATTCATTTTCTTCCGTGGGGGGTTAATTCTTATCCCAGTCATAGAGCGAGAGGTAGCGTACACCCTGGATAGGTCGCCACTACATTATTATCTCTTAAAACTTAAACATTTATTCACCTTTCTAGATGTGTCTGTGTCAGGACTGATATGATGTCGAGTGAACAATAACTTATTAATATTCCACTACATTTGGCAGGCACTATTTGTTAGAACTCCATGATGTCCACAATTTAAATGAAGCAGGTGGATGTACTTCTGCATGTGTGAGTATACATTTGGTGCTTATATGTGTGTGTGAGTGTGTGTATGTGCTGGCATCAGATGAAGCAAGAGCAAGATGACTACACATACCAACAGACCAGACATCTCAAGCGACAATGGATTCAGTGTGGATGAAAAATTTATCTGCCTCCTTCACTTATTCATCAAGGAGGAAGATTTTTCTGCAGGGATGCCCTCCAGAGATACGGCGCTCACATGCCAGGCGGCCTGCCGCCACTTTACCCACAAGGTTTTCAATAAAACAAGCAAACAACACAATTCCAACACCTATAAATAAGTGATCGTTCCTGAATAAAGTGCTGTACACAGAGCCCCTCACTGAGGCCACTCATCACACTTTAATGGGGCCCTGTACCAGCCAAAGTTATTTCTCTCCTCTCTCCCTCACTCCCTTCTGCCTTTCTCTATCTGAAGGCAGAGTGAGGTAGCAAAGTAGCTGGAGGTAGCTGAAACAGAAGAAGCAGAGTTGCATTCAGATCATCATCATGCCATCACCTGGCTCAACAGTGGTTAAGATACAGCACTATCTCGTTCATGATTTATGAGGCTATCAACATGCACTATCCTCCCCCTTTCCTCCTCCTCCTTCTCTCTCATCTCTTTCAAACACACACACACAAACACATAAGCACAAACAAAGTCCTTGAATTACTTTCTTAGTTATTTCTCCTTTTCTGGAGACAGGTTGTTCACAGCAGTTTGAACATTCAGAGTAGTAGCTCGCCAGATGCTTGGGCGTCTGTCAACGTGGTGCTATTGTTAGCTAGTTTTTGATGAGATTTGCATGGCAGAAAAGCCATCAAATAAGATATACTACTGAGAATATGAGAAGAGATCACACCTAATCCGCACACCTGTGTCTTGGCAGCACTAAGTCTCTTTTCAATCCAGACCAACACACACAGGAGCAGATACATCCAACCGCCCACCCACACCCACACAATCAAGACTGCAAACTTACACAGCAGCTTGAGTCTGGTTTAGATGTGGGTTTTCCTGGGGCTCAAAGGCTCACAATTACCATACTTGTTCAAAAACTAACACACATGTAGTACACTTCTTAAAATTGAGTATGCACAGAAACAACAGCATTACACTGTGAGTTCTCACATATTTTCTCTTATAGTCCTTTTCTGCTAAAGAAGCTTGAATTTTGGAAAAACTGTTCAGTTGTGGTCTTCAGATTTACAAAATTCCATCTCAGACAAAAAGCAATGCTTTTATTTTTACTAGCTTTATCTTTAATTACATTTAGTTTAGAAGTTTCACTGCGGAAATAACATTTTATTTGAATATCTATTTCCTGGGGCCGTTTCTTTCTTGGACTTTTTGGCTGAAAAGCCCATTATACCTTTTCTCTCGCTCTGAGTGATGTGTACACTGTGCACGTCAAACCTGTGCTGATTAAAAAAAAAAAAAAGAATTGGGTCACTAGCATCCTGGCTAGTGGCACTCTCTGCCCTGGCCTATAAGCCCTTTAGTTACCTAGAATCCCTTGGCATCCATGTTAGAGCCAGGGCCCGCGGCAACACACCTGTGTCCACACTTCTTCACTGGGATCAATTAGCATTAAAGTTTCAGAGCTGCTCTACCGCAGTGTGGACATAGTGTACACTGGAGGGATACAGCCTGAGAACAGCCACAGAAAGAGACATAGATGTGAAGAGAGAGACAGATTTGTAGACACACAGACAGACAGACAGACAGACACACACACACACACAAAATCATTCCTCCAACCCTAACCCTCTATTAGCAACATTTCTGGGTCCAACTCCAGGGTTCTGGGTGTTTTTAAAGTGAAGACCAATAAATAGATTACCACACATTCCATGTTTTTACTGCAAAAACAAATTTTTAGATTCTTAAGACATTTTTAATTTCACTCACATCTCTCAAACTCTCCATATCAGCCCCACCACATCCATGAGGGCATGGGCATGCTTTACTGTATGTTCTGCTGTGGCTGTATCTGAATTAAATGCAACTGCTTTTTTCTGATTTCTTTGTCCTTTGTAACATTGAACTGATCACAGCATGAGTCACGCACTTAGAAGGGCTGATTAAACTTTGAGTATATATCACACTCCAGAAGAAATGCAGGAAGAGAGGGTATAAAGTATAACAAAGAAATATAGTTTTTAGATGAGGGAAAAACAGGCCTGTCAAATGACCACCAAGCACTCAAAGAATTGTTTTGATTCTAGTACTATCAGAAAAGAAAAACTGCTGTAAACAGTTTTGTTAATGACATCTAGAGCCCTTAAATCTATGTGGGATAAAATCTTAAATTGGAAGATTTTCAAATCTTACAAACACCCTAAGGCCCCTAAGAGGTCATCCATTTGAATATGCGGTATAAAGCATTCTTTAAAATTCTGGTCTTATCCAGTTTTCCACTCACAGGTTGCTGTTCACTTTTTCAACCTTTGCTCTTCCAAAGTTCACCATGTTGCTATAAAAATGTTCTTTATGAGGCTCTGCTTTACTAGTTAAGCCACAGTCTTCAATAGCATCTACCTTTTCATTTAAAGGAAACCTCATGTAGTTGGTCCCAAGGAAACAGACAGTCAACAAGTAGGCAATAGCGTTTGTTTTGAAGGGAGTGCACAATCCTGGGGCTTTCACCTTGGGGGGCTTTCCCACCACTGCGTGTCACTTTACAGTGAGCATGGATGTTTTTGGCTGTGTGTCCCCATCAATGTATGTGTGTGTCTGTGCCACAGAGGAAAAAGAGCACTGAGGGCAGCTGTACCTGTGCTGCCTTGTGGTTGTCTCTTGACAGTGCCCTTCACATCACAGCATGGGCCTGGACATTGGATCTGACAGAAGTGACCTCCATGCCACATCACCCTTACTAGACACACAAACAGACCTGCACCCTCCACAGACAGATCTCCACACAACACACACACACACCTGGTAACTTGATCACATGTATGAAGATTTAGAGCACGATGGGGACACAACACAAAACTATAGTGAAGGGATACACAAAATACTGTATATTCTAATACATTCATACAATACACAACCACAAACTGCACTCCACACTACACCCTCAGGGCTGCTTAGCCACCCTACCCCCTGTCAGACAGCTATCAATAGGGATTCCAGCAGAGCGGCTGCTAGACAGCATGGGTAAACAAAGAAGGGATGAAAAAGAGCCTGAATCAAAGGCAGAGAGGGGACCCTGTTATTCTTCCTGAACAGGAAATCATTCGCTGGCAATTTGTGACTCATTTTGAAGCATTTTGTGTGGGGGTGCTTTTGACACATACGTAGTGATGAGGAGGTGGGTTGAAGGGAGTTTGGTGGTAAACTTTTACTTAATATATTTAAAATGTCAAGAAGTTTGTTCTTTACAATGCTGCTATTTCTGGAGAATTGTTGGCTAATCAGAATTTGTGTTGCATGTGTCAAACAGAAGGCAGTAATTGATGAGATTCAGTGCTGGCACAATTCAGTGATTGATAGGGAGCAGAGGAAGCACTGAGACTTGCATTTTTCTCCCACTGTAAATAATAAGAAATATACAGCACTTGTGCCACTGTTTGAAATTGAGTGGCATTATGATCTTATTTGGCATGTCTTTCATAAACTATTCAATCAATACCTTACTAGCATTACCACCTTCTTTAGTTGATTAGCCTTATCTTAATCCTCAGAAACACAATGACATTACAAATAAATCGATTTCCCAAACACTTTCTCAGCAGCGACATATTTACCTGGCCTAATTGAAATTAAGTTGGTGACCTTTGGGGTGCCTATAGGGACCTGGTTGTTCCACTATCCCCCTGCTATATTTCATTTGCTAGAACCTCATCAACCAGCCCGTTGAACTGGGATGAGATGTTGGTGTCGACCTTTCTCATGACATTTCCAAATGGTTACATCCTCCACCTAGGGTCATGGCACCATGAAAGGTACCCGACCATGATTCATGAACCTGAGAATGACTCCATACTGCCAATTGCAGGGAATAAAATAAACCACTGGGACTGGGAAATTGCACTGATTCCCACAAGTGGTGTGCTTTGTCCTCAGCTTCATAGAAACAGTTCATCAATGCATGGCTGACATGAATATTTTAAGAATGCTCTCAACTTTGGAAATACTCATGCAAACAAATATATAATATACACTTGAGTTTTAAATTAGTTAACGACAACAATACTGTTGGTGGTAAGAGAAAGGCCTCATCGTAGAGCCCAGTTGTGTTTACATCATCTTCACTTTAGCCCCATTGAAGAAGATTATCACTCTAGAGTGGAAACAGCACAGAGAAGCTTTTCATTCAGGATCTCTGTGTATGTACTATGTATAGTCTGATGAATAAATACTGTATATGTGTAAATTTGTGTGCAATACAGGGAGAGAAGTAAAGGTCCTCTTGTGACAAGCCTAGTGGGAATAGGAACATCTGGTGGACCGGCTGCTCCTCTGGTTAACATGCTCCTCCTCAGTGGCCCCCAACGACACACACCCAGGTACCACATGCACAGGTACATGCTGATAAACACATATACATATGGACACAAAAAAGTGTTGTGCATATATGTCATGCATACCAATGTACAAACACAGCTTCCTTTCTTGGTCATTCCTGTCCTGTTTTAACATAAAACCACATTCAGCTTATCCCATGTGAATAATGGTTCCTCATGCCAACAGACTCAAACAGATTATCACAGTGGAAAGAGGTATACATCATTCATGCAATGATGCTAAAGAGCAACTATGTCCAATTTGCACCAGATGCTCTTCAGAGCCAAATTAAGCCTGCATTATTACTGGTAGAAAATGTCATGTTATTGGCAAGGTGAACCCTTTCTGCTCCAACCCTTGTACTTGATGTAGCTCAGCATGGATTTATGCTGGCTCAACCCCATATCCGCCCTGTAATCGACTGCCTTATTTTATCCATCTTAGACTGCCACTTAAACACGTGTATTTAAAGTCATCACTCATAACTCTGCTCAGCTCCAGTGAAATGCCATTTGTGATGCGCAGCATCAATTAACACTTCTTCACCTTCGTTAACTAAGTAATGTTAAAGCCAGAGGTCATGTTTCCAATGAGTGCACGGTCATATAACAGGAGAGGACAGAAAGACTGGGTCCTTCATGAAAGGTTGAGCTACTTGATAGAAGTGGCAGTAGACTTACTAGAAAGATTGCTCACTGCCCCCAGGGCTGGCATTTGGTGCCCTAGGCAAGATTTTGCACTAATAACTCCGACCTCCCTCACTCCCTGCCTCCACTCTGTTTCTTCCTCATACACGCAAACACACACATATAGATTTTGGTGTGTTACCACACATTCACACCCTAAAATATTCCTTATTTAAGCAGTACCTCTAAACATTCCCTCTAACACATTTAAAAAGATCACTTGGTATAAATTAATAATTCTTTTTTTTTTTTGAGGGGGGAGGGGGCAATGGTCTAACATCATTATGATGGTTTTGGCACGCCCAATGATAGTAATAATACAAAAGCACACACATACGCAGACCTAATCTCCAGCCTCTGACGGCTACAGCCAGATCTTACCAGAGAAATTGTGGGACGAGGATGTGTATGGCAGAAGCCGACTACACATTCTGAACGACCCTGCCAAGCCTGAGGAACACTCAGCTGGTCTCCTGCCAGGGCGTCAGCATCCTTCCTTCACCAATCTATGTAATGGCCGTGCTAATGATGGTAAAGCAGCCAGTACCTCAGAGAGCAGTAATTTAGACACTGCTAACACTATCGCCAGTGCAGTTGTTCCATGGTGATGATATGCTCCTGATATCAGTCATTCCAGCCCCCGGTGGTTTCTTTGTGGCAACATGACAAAACTAGATAATTAGACAAAGAGCATGTGCACACATTTTCAGTTACTTAGAAGAAAAATACTTGGAATCTGAACAGAAAATAATACTTATTGTAACTGTTTACTTTCTCAACTGGCTGAGAAAGTGAATGCATTGATTTTCCTTTTCAGAAAAAAAATACTGAAGAAACAACCATAAATATAAACAAGAAAATAAGAGATTGTTATGGAGAAGAGAAGGGAGTTTGTATGGCATCAAGGAAGAGAAAAAATTACAAAACATGAAAAGGCTTTTCAATGTTATTGGTAAACAGTGAATAGAAACCTAAAATCTTGGAACAACAAGAGTCTATTTTTACACCAGGTGCTGACAAACGCATGTCAGCATGTGCTTGTCAGCGACTATCCATCAGGTTCATAGAGCAATGAACCTGTTGGATATGGACTGAGTTCCCCATTACTAAACAACAAATGTAGCATTTTAGTAACTGGAGCACAGTTTCCTGTAGGTGACCATCACAAACAACCTACTCCCAAAATGATGCATCTCTGGCTTGTATGTGCTTATCTATCTGCAATCTGTGTTGTTGGGAATGGAAGTTTGCTTGTGGGTCTGTAAATTTATGCTTATAGTGGAATTAACAAAA
>VUQS01029653.1:22690-40905 GCA_015108495.1 Heterochromis multidens | reverse complement strand
CCCACACAGAAAGGCCCCGGCCAGATGGTGGAGTTGAACCCAGGACCTTTTTGCTGTGAGGCAACAGTGCTAACCACTAAGCCACCGTGCTGCCCTCTTAGTCGACTAAATGAGGGAAGAAAAAAATAAATTAGACTAACAGACTAATCTAAAAATAAGAAACACTCAGATCAAGTTAAATTTGAGAATGTTTAAGGGACAATGCCAAAAACTCTCTAAACAAAGGCACCTGAAACCATTAATCACATTCAATAATGAATCATGCCGCTTAACTGTGCGGCACCTTACGTCGTGCATTATGAACATTGCACGTTATACTCCAAAAAGACAACGAAGAAGAAAAACACTTAAAATAAGCTGTTAAGATATTAAATATGGTATGAAAACATATGAAAACAAAACATATTATTAAAATATGACAAATTAATATCCGACAAACTAATAAATTGTGACTGAAAAGTGTGATGCATTGTGCCGTGCATAATGAACGACGCACACTGTTCCAAAAATTATGACAGACAATCACTTTTAAAGTTAAAATTTAAAACAAAACAAATCATCCAGCCATCGTCTTCCACTTATCTGAAGTCGGGTTGGCCTAAGCAGAGAAGCTGCTTTTATACATTAAATTATATCAGTTACAGTAAGGAGACTCAAGTGATGTTTGTGCCATTTTTATGAACATTGAACAATGAGCACTCGAATATGGCTTTATTCACGTTTTTCAAAAGAAACAAAAACTCTCATTTGCCTCACATCAATAACAAAATGCCTCAGAATCAGCCTGGGAACTAAAAACGGAACATAAACTGTTCCCTCAGTTCCTTCTATGGTAATCAATGTAGGAGCAGGTGGGCGGAGTCAAACATTTGACCCAGCCTACTTTGAGCCCCTCCCTGAATTGCACACTGCAGTCAGGGGCTTCTCGCTCGCCTTGCTAGCTGTCAGCTGACAGGGCAGTCGAGGCTCAATATACTCGGCGAGAATGCCTGACTAGCGGCACATCTTTTTCAAAACCCCCGCTTTAATGTCTCACTGGAGAGCTGTCAGTATATTTGGAAATTAATCTTTCACTTGTCTTTATTCCCTGATGTACAAATGTGCTGTACCTGTTTTAACAGCTTACTCTGAACTAAAACTAACATAAAAAATATTTTAATACAGGAGGAAAGTGCAAGCATTTTCAGCGGGAGCAGAAACATCTGGATCAGCATGTTGATGCTGTACGTGGAGATCATGAAGAAGAAGCTCCAGAAATGATCAAATTATGTCTTTAATATTTATTCAACTCCATTCTAAACACCAGCTGCCTGTTTGAAGTTTTGGAGTCTACTAGAATAAAAATAAAATCATTCTAACATCTGACTTGTTTGTTTTTGTTCAGTAAACAGCGTGAGCTGTGTATACACGTATAATGTTTTTTGTGTTTCAGTCATGTAGTGACTGTTGGTGCTTAACTGTATGAAGCTTATTAGACACTATGAAACAGATCATTTAAAATCTATGAATGTTTAATAGTAATCAGCACCTCTAGATTGAAAATATAATTTATAAGGCACATGTTACTGAAGTCTGTTGATTATTCAGTATTCATTTCAGTATAGTGGTGTACAGTTTCTTACCACCATCTAAGATCACTCCAATGGAAATTAATGAACAAATCAGTCCAGTCTTTACTGCAATCTTTCTAAATTATTTCAAATTGATGGTCCTTTTATAGCTAAGCATTTTACCAAAAGTGCTTAAAACACTTTTTTAATAATATATATATATTTTTTAAAGAAATCTCATAATTAGGTGTATCATGGGCAATTTCCACTGTAAATAATCAATTAAATTAAGCGGGGATGGCAGTAAAAACACACTGGAGCTGAGCTGAGCTGTGATCAGTTGTCAAGTACACTGCCGTTCCAATTGTAGAAAGATCGCACTGCGTTCTCCCGTCCTCAGGAAGTCCGGTCTCCGTGTGAACTTGCCACGTACTAACTACCCACATATGCAAGTGGGTATTGAGAAACGGCCTGTGCCTGAGTGGAAATGCCATTTGGCAAATTTCTTCACCAGCTAATATGATCCATGATACTAATTTGCACAATGTCAGAGAGTTATTTTAGCAATCAGTAAATTAAGAACAGGCACAAAGCAAAGATGTATAGCAACAATTTCTTTTCTACAGTGACAGCCAATATAGGGGGAGTTTGCCAGCTAGCTGTAACAGCATGCTTCTGGCATTGGCTTTGTCAAATTTAAGTCAATTTTGTTTTTATTATACTGATACTCAGGTATACAGTATATGCTGGTCTCTCAGTTGTTATACAAAATACATGACACAGCACATATAATAGTACTGTCTCATCACTGTTTTGGTCGATGCCAACTCAGAGTGTGAGCCACCAGAATGAAGAATGCAGATCAGTTAACAGCTGGACTCCTTTAATTTTAGCTTTATCCTGAAAGACATTACACATCATGTGATGTGATGTATTATAAACTGTACCTTGATAAGAGCAGCACAGAAAGGCTTGAGGATGCTCTTGGGCAGACTGGCCTGTGTGCAGTGTTTGAAGGAGCGGGCCAGAAACAGAGAGGCCTGCTGCTTGATGGAAGGGTTCTTACTGTCCATCACAGCCAGGATATCCTCTGACAGGCTCTGAAGAGTTGTCTGGAGGGGGGGGAAAAAGTCTGCAAGTCAGTGAAATTATCTATAATTAACAAGAGTTGTTAATTTTTAACTCAATTAACTGCTGGGAAAGCACATATAATATCGAATACTGACAATGACTGCAAAAATGCTGAACTATGTTAAGTAAAAGTACACATAATAAGGAGTAGAGATTTTCCAGTCAGATTAGAATGCTAAAGCCGGTTATCACTGACTTTTAAAAGACTTTACTCACAGTGAGAAAGATCGCATCAATGGCCTCCTGCAGGGCCTGGACAACCTGCGGCTTCTTTTCCTTGAACTTCTCCAGAATAGTTGGAACCACCTTAAAAAGACACAGATCTCACATTAGGAATGTTCTGATACCTGGTTCGGTTTTGCAGCTGGTTCAAAATTGATTGCTAGCCTGTCGGATGACATATACAAGTGAGTGATAAATGATATAAACAAACAGATCAATTTAAACAGTCAAGTCAGTAACTGCAAAACTAGGGTTTCCTAATCACTGAGTGCTATGTAGCACCCAAGTTCAATCTGTTCTACAGCTTTGAATCATGTTTTTTTTTTTTTTTGTCCTAATGTTGCTATGCTGGTAATTTCAGTCTGTATATATTTAGTGTTTCAAGGTTACACTGGACTTTTTTCAACAATGCGCTGTTATTTAGACCAAGAAAAGAGACTTCTTCAACTTACTTGTCCTGCATATGTTCCAAACTTCTTCCTGAGACCAGCAGCCAGTCCAGCCAGACATTTAGCTGCCACTGAGACCAGCATCACATTAGCATCTTTCCCCACAACCTGGAACACAGTATGTAATGTAGTCAGTAGATAACCCTCAAACCCAGACCCGTCAGACCAGGAAACTGTTTTCCAACCAACTGAAGAGTACTTTGAGTCTTTACCTTCTTTAGGGCTCTGACAAGGTCACCATAGTCTCCATTCTCTAGTTTGGGGTTCTTGGTCAAAGCCTCAACAGCCTCCAGTGCCTCTTTACGTTCCTGCCACTTCTTAGCCTCCTATAGAACAAACAGAACAAATGCACATTATTACAATGTACACAGCATTTAAACTGCATTACTGTACCACCTGCACGGGATATTGATTTTAATGCGCTAAGAATTACAACTCAAACGATACTTAGGCCTGTTGGAAAACAATAAAACAATGAAGAGAAACTAAGGCAGTCAGGAGAGCTACACGTTCAGTGATTTAAGTAACTCTGAACGTGGCATGGTAGTTGGTCTCAGATGGAAAAACATTGCCTGGTATGATCAGTATCCATTTCTGCTGCAACATCTGGATGGTAGGATCATATTTTGGCATAAACAACATGAAAGACTGATCCATCGTGCCTTTTCTCAACAATTCAGGCTTGTGGTGGGGATATTGTCTTAGTACATTTTGGGCCCCTTAGTACCAACTGAACATGATTTAAATACCACAGCCTACCCTGAGTATTATTTCTGACCACGTCCATCACTTTATTTTGATGTTTGGGCAGGTTTTTAAATCATCTGCAAAGTTGCATAAACTTACAATTTTCTCATAGAAGTCTTTGGGCATCTTGGACAGAATCTCCACAGGCTCCAGCAGCTCATAAGGATCCACTGCCACCACCATTTCCTCCTCATCATCTTCTGATGGGGAAAAAGGAAAAGACAATACCACATATTGACTCTTTATCTCCTCTACATCAATTATTACATCAATTAATGCATCAAAGAAGCAGTTCTCTACTCTATTAAACCTACCATCTAACTGTTCTCCTCCTTGAGCCTGTTGCTGCTCAAACTTTGCTTTCAGGTCCTGTTGGGAGCGCAGGAAGCGGGTCTGCTTGGGAGGAGATGAAGGCAGCTTCACCCACTCCTCCTCTAACTCTTTGAGCTGCAGAGCAAAGAAAGAGACCACTTGATTCAGTTTATCATGACTTTGAAAGGTGTGGGAAATGTGTGTAATGATGAATGTGCCACACCTGTACAGAATTAATGTTCTGCAGCGAAGGTCTCAAAGCATCCCTGATCCACTTGTAGATCTCTACTGCAAGTAGTTTGGCTTCATCTCTCACTGCCTTCTCTCTGGACTCAAACTGTTTGTGTAAAACCTTCACTACTGGCTTCAATGTTACTATCTTTGATCCAAACTCACTTTGGGAAGAAAATGACAGGTGACCGTTGATTAGTGTCATTTACAAGACAGGCTGGCATACAGTACTAATTTCATTCTAGTGGTCAGAAATCAGAAATTTGATTGCACTCAGTTAATCCTTTTTGTTTGTTTACTGCAGTCTTGGGTGACAGCAGCTACAGCACTTTTTTCCTGCATGTCATGATTAATATGACATACTAAGTACATGGTGAGTTTATACATTAAAGGGTTCGCAGTACAGTTACTCTAACCTGAGAGCCTTTCTGAGAGTCTCGATGCAGGCCACCACTATCTTGGGGTTCTTATTGTCCAGTCCTTTGAGCAGCTCGTCCTGAACCACCTCGGCCTTCTCTATCTCAATGTACATAAGGCAGATGTCCACACCCAGCTCTTTGGCCCGTGCTTTTGGCTGGTTGAACACTTTTGCCACCACGCCAGACACTACCTCACCTGTCGTCCTACAGCAAAGGGGTGACACAAACAAAGAAAAAAAAATTAGTTTGATAGTATGCTAGCAGAATGAAAATGGTAGAACTTAAAACTGTATGCACACTTAACCATCTGAAAAATTCTAAGACAAGTGAATAGTGGCAATAACCACCCTCCATAATGAACAGCGTGTGGCCCAAACACACAACAGCACTCTTTCATCAGTGCTAATATAGCTTTTAGCTCTTGATGCATGCTCAATAATCCAGGTAAAAGAATCTCAGAAAGCTGAATCTGTTCATCTGGACGTAGCGTTTTCAGTGGGAGAAACGTTTCGTCACCTTCTGGTAACTTCTTCAGTCTCAGCTGACTGCAGGCTTCCAACCTTATAAACAGTATATTTGCATAATGACCAAAACCAGCACCACTGACTAACAAGGGGGTGTGATGTCAGTTTCATGATCATTAATATGCAAATGGTCATGGCCATTGATCAATGGCCATGAGTACCATTCACAGAGATTGGGGAATGGCTGCAATCACAGCATTGTAAGATGGTGACAGATGTACCCTTAGGCCCCCTCCTCGGTTCAGAGATGGTCTTTCCCTTTTCACGTAAATGGCCTCCTTGACTCCCCGTTCAAACCAGCGTTCCTTCCTGTCCAGGATGTGTACGTCCTCATCACTGAAAGAGTGGCCACTGGCCTGTAGGTGTGAATAGACTGCGGAGTCCTGACCTGACGAGGTAGCTCTTCTGTGCTGTGCCATCCGCTTAGCCAGAGGTTGTTTGGTTTCCGCAATGTATAAGTCACGAAAAGACCATCCCCTGGAAGTACAAGTTCTAGAACACATAATTACCAGGTCACTAACAGAACCCTTGAAGTCAGAGTCGTGTCAGCGTGGGTTCAGAATTCGGGTTCGTCACATGGGACATGTAGCCTTCAAATAGTTCCTGCAAGTGCTTAGTGGGCAGTTGGAATGTGTGCTGATAACATGCAGACTTGCATTTTTAAAAGGTAAGAAGTTAAAAAAACATCTCAAACCTCTGTGCTGCTATACCTCTGAAGCTCGGCTAGCATATGTTGCTAAATTCTGAACTATTGCGAGGTTCCATGATCTGCCATTGCTGTGTTACGGTTTCTTTCATATCTTTCACCAGGTGATCAAGATTTTAACTATACTGTTGATTCCACTAATAAACATGTCAGTTACAAGCAGGAACATAAAAATAGGTCCTTCCAACCCCATAAGGAAATGAGTACTGTCACTACGCCTAAAAATAAATAAATAAGTAAAAAGAAATTTTCTTCCAGTGACCCTGCTGGGCGAGTTTGAGACCCCCAGGTCATTACTTTTTTTTTTTAATTGGCAAAACTAAGTAACCTTCACAATCACTTAAAAACCCCGATTGTGTGTGTCATGGCAGCCACAAATGCTTATCAAAAAAAATTCACCACCTGCCACGTCACCCCTGAAACACCTGTCACCAGAACCAAACACAATTTATTAAGCCTTAATGTATGAATGCTCTCTTAATCACAATTCCTATTCTTCTTATTCTTACCTACATTGTCATGACAGTATACATGACCAAACAGTGATTATACTTCACTGCCTGTTAAAGGTCAAAGGTTTATTTTAACACATCAAGTCTCCTTATTTGTAATTAGTCACAATTAAATTAAAAAAAAAAACAAAACAAAAAAAAACAACACTGGCCACCTGCAAAATAAGAAATGCATGAATTGTATCAAGGTTGCCAAATTGCAAAGTGTCAGAGCATCAGCAGATGCAGCTAAGCTATGAGTATGAGAAGCCTAGGACAGGACAACAATCCCAAACACACATCAGAACTGGTTTTGGAATCGATAAAGAGGGCTAACATTAAGCTTCTGGAATGGCCTACCCAACGCCCTGATCTAAACTCTACTGAAAATTTGTGGCCTCCACTTAAAAGCCGGGTCCGTGCCAGGAAACCAACCAATTAAATGAATTCTCCCAATTCTGCCAAAACAAGTGGTCAAATTTCAAGCCACCATCATGCCGGAAGCTTGTTGATGGCTACCAAAAGCATCTGGTTAAGGTGCAACTTGCTACTTGGAGGTATGTATATAAAACCAAAATAAATTCAAACTCAAGTTGTACAGCATACATGTTTAATGACTTCAAAGAAGTCATTAAACATGTATGCTGTACAGTCATTCCACTCTGGAAAAAGAACAGCTCAAAGAATTTGTTAAAAGCCCAAAATTTATCATGACATTCATGCCCACAGTGAGTGCATGTAAACTTCTGACCAAATGTACTTTATCTATATTGTCATAAATATCATTATCACAAATTTTAATGAATTTTTGTGATACAATTTCAAGGCTATATCACTATATCACTCACTACAGATGTGACTGAAGTTAGGGATGTGAGGGATTAGTCAAACGTTGACACTTTGCTAACTGGCAAACCAGCAATACCGTTTGTTAAACCAACTATTAATGTCATCAGCGCAAAAAACATGTTCAATGTTGGATTATGCAGTCACCCATCACTGCCCAGGACTGTCTATAGTGCACCACAATACAGACTGTTGCCCTAACAATACTAATGCCTTAAATGAATGCTGTAAAAGAAAGGTGAAAAGTTGCTTTTTAGCTTTTTTGAGGAGAGCTCTCCATACTGAAGCAGCATGAAAGCAAGCAAATCTGCTCATCAAAGAATGCGTTTAAAAATAAGTGCTTACAGAAAAAGCTGCTACACAGCAGTTTCCTGTATTGAATTTCAGCATAAATCTACTCCTGTCTGTGGTCACCAAGACTATTTTTTTCTTGCAATCCACAAATGTTAACCAAGAGTTAAGTCAAAGCCGCAGAAGTAAAAACCTTTCACTGTTATTGCAATTCAAGATAAATGCAAGGTAATGACAACACTGTTGTATGTCTACATTCTTATCAATTGTCATTTAAAATGAACAGGGCCCAGAAAAGGGAGTCACTTTCATGACGTCATCCTAACAAAAAGTCTACAGGCTGGAATGGAGCCTAAAGCTGGTGTCAGTAAGGGGAAACACTAATAAGCATTAAGCAAACCTGGAAGCTAGAAATCATTTTGGCCTAAAAGTCAAATGAGATATTTTCCATTCAAGTGAACTGGCACCATCTTTGAGTCCAGTTCACCTTAATACATCCACTGAATCATGAGGCAACCACTGTTGCTGCAGTGGATCTCAACATTATCCAGCAAGGCAAACACGTGCCAGCATATAAACTTACAGTTAAAACTCTTGTCATTACCATTACTTACTTTCCAGCAAAGTGGGCATTCTCAATGAAGGTGAGGGCTGCCTCCAGACCTTTGAGCTGAGCCACAGCATTAGAGTCTGTGACAAACTTCTTAATCAGTCCCAGGTACTTCCCCCATTCTGGACTCTTTTCATCTTCTATCCTCTGGAACAATTTCAAGGCTTCTTCATAACCATTCAGACGGGCTTTCCACACCTGTAGGAAACACACTAATAGTTAGTGTTGTCACCATATTGTACTTCCACCTTTCATACATTACCTGGACCATGACGCCTACATGATGCAAAAGGGTAAAAGGTACTGAAGTTAAGACAACTTTAATTGACTATACATTAGTTTTGCAATCCCAAGATCAAATAGTCTTAAGAACTGATCATACACTGATCTCGCATATTGCTTTCCTAAAAAAAATGGTATGTAAACTTCTGATCAGGGTCATTTGGATAGTTTTGGTTGTCATTATGATTTTAAAAAGGCAAACAATTGTTTGATAAGAATTTGCTTCACCCAACCACTAACCATGAGCGAAAGAAAAGTTTTTGTATCATAATTCATATTCTCTGAAAAATGGCCCAAAAAAAAAAAAAAAAAAATCTAATTCTGCCAGGGTATGTAAACTTATGAGCACAACTGCATGTCCTTGTATCCTCCATTTGCCTTCCAAGTGTACTGTAGGCAAACTGACTGCTGACTTTTCCTTCAGGCTCATTTGTGAGCTAAAGGGAATAAAAAAAATAAATAAAAAAAAAGGAAAAGAATGCATCAGTGCCTTTCAAAGCTTTAGAAAGCTGGACTGCTCACATTCTCACATTGTAGTCAACAGGACTACAATGACAATCCCACCCATGTTAAACACACAAAGTTAATACTAAGATTACATTTAGGATGTGGTTTATTCAAAAGCCTTTTGTTTGGGATACAAAAAAAAAAAAAAAAGTCTGGGGTTCAGCAGGAAACCAGAACCTGAATTTTTCTTCATTTTCTCAGATGTCACGATAATACAAAAGGTGTGTTAGTTTCCATGTTTGCTGATGTATTACACCCAGACCCAAGCAATCTGACAGACAGATCATCAGACAGACTACATTAGGGCTGGGTGATATGGCAGGAAAAAAAAAAATTCTTATTTTTTTTCCCCCATCAGTCAATTTTGATAACACGATATAAACCAAATCACTATTTCTATCCAACTTAAAGGTTCCTTTTTTACTCCTGAATATATGAAAATATAAGGTTAATTTTGGTTTATATATTATTTATTTTCTGTCAGAAGTTGAACATGATAAATGTACTGCAAAATTGTACAACTATATTTTAAATAAATAACATGGGTACATATAATAAACTAAAATGTTATATAAAACTCGCCAAAAGTTCCAAGTATTACAGAAGAATACAAAAACTGGAAAAGTAAAAGCAGCTATTAATACAAAAAAAAAAAAAAAAAAAAAAAAAAAAAAAAAAAAAAACTTTTCTTGGATGCAGTCAAACTTTTTTTTTTACTTTTATGGACAAAATTTTAACCACGGTAAGGGCTGTGTCCAGTTTCGTGTTCTCAGGATCAGCTTTTTGCAGATGATGTGTGGCTGTTGACCTCCAGCTTACCTTGCATGTGTGGTTGGGATGAAAACTGAACACCTCCAAATCTGAAGCCTTCCCCAAGCTGGGGATGAGTTGTTGCATAAAGTGGAGTTAAAGTATCCCAGTGTCCTGTTCATGAGTGGGGAAAGAATGAAGGAGGAAATTGACAAGTGGACTGCTGTACTGGTCAGTTGTGGTGTAGAGAGAGCTTGTCTATGGTCACACCGTCAACTATCGCCACAAGCTTTCTGCGGAAACAAGTGGCAGAAATGAGCATCCTCAAAAGTATGTCTGGGTTTGTGTTTAGAGGTGGGGGAAGTGCTAAGTCAAGTAGGAGGGGCTCAGAGCAGAGCTGCTGCTCCTATGCATCAAAAGGAGCGTTTTTCTAAGATGGCTCCAAGGTGAGGTGTTTTAGACATGTCCAACTGGGAGGAGACCCCGGACAGACCCATGTGGCCTGCCTGGGAGTAGCTCAGTATCCCTGGAAAAGAGAGGGAGGCGGTAGCAGGAAGAGGGAAGTCAGTACAGCTCTGCTTCAACTGTGACCCAGACTCAGAGAAGAGGTAGAAAGTTGGTGAATGAATGCATGCATAGTAACCCAAAAGCTGCAAATGCATAATGTGTGTCCAGTTTCTTTCTTCTAAATAAATGTGTATTTTATTTTATATACATATTTTACATAAGTTATTTGTGCCTACCCCTTTAATGCTACACATATCATCTTCAGGTAGCTCATTAACTGTGGGTCTGCAAAGTTTATGTTATGAGGCTATTTGGTATTAAATCGAGGAATGAAAAATCAGGCAGAAATCTGCAAAACTAAACCCTGAAGCAGTGTCTTCTAACCATAACAACTAAGAATTTTTACATTTATGTCACTGAAAACACAAGATTAAAAACAACCTCAGCTCTAGCCATTTTACTTTTTTATCCCTTACAAATGAATGCAACCTACCAGCTTGGTAGTAATTATAATAACAAATAGTAAGTCCATCAATCAGTGCTCTGACCCTGGCCCACAACACAGTTTTATTACCCTGTTGGTTTTCTGCAGGCCAGAGTCCTGCAGCTGCTGCATTCAGCATTTCAATCTGTTCCAAACCGCTGCACTATAATACACGGACCTTCTCAACATTTCTTTGTTTGCAGATAGATGAGATAAATCAGTGAATGCATTCTGCTGTTTACCACAAAGAGAGAAACAAGTTAATGCTTTTTGTTTCCAGTTGAGATGAAAAACCAAGCCCCAAGGGTCTTATGAAAGCAACTTCAAACCAAACAATGGATGGAAGAGAATAAGTTAAGAACAAATAAATCAGAACGACAATTGAAGTCTCAAATAATTTAGATAACTGAATCTAAATGACAAAAGAAATGTAAGAGCCAAAGGTAAATCTAATTCTACACAAATCTGCACTCAGGTAAGCATTTTAGCCTTTTCTTCATGTCCCAGAAACATCCATTCATCTTCTCTGCCCACTGTGAGGGAAGACGTTTAAACTAGCTCACTGGGGGGGTTTGGACTCCACTCAGCTGTGGTGGGAGAACGGTTTAGTGGGCGAGACGCCAGTATGTCTTTTAACCCATTTACATGAACAGGAAGCTCACGCCAGCATTGGGGGCCTGAATGAAAAAAAGTTTAAATGGGCATCAATGTTAGATTTGTCGGATAAAAGGGTAATGAGAGCAAGCACTGTGCCAGGCTGTTTTTATTGATTTTCTTCATCAAACATTCATTTCTAAGCTTTGGTTTCCTATTGTGTAAATTTTACACTTGATAAGCTCTGGATTAGTTGATAAATCCATGATTTAAAGATGTCCTGAATGGCCTGATGCATCTTTTTAAAGAGGAGAAACAAACCTTTATTCAGTACTTTGAAAGAAAAATGTGTCTGTCTTAAAGAATGAATCACACATGCATTTGTGTAGGTCTCTGTGCACATTTACACAGTAGATTGTGTTAAAATAGAGCAGAAGAAGAAACTGGCCTGCGTCCTCAGAGGACCAATATGAAAATAACCTAAACAAAAACAGATTTTATTG
This sequence comes from Heterochromis multidens, assembly GCA_015108495.1. Lineage (NCBI taxonomy): Eukaryota > Metazoa > Chordata > Actinopteri > Cichliformes > Cichlidae > Heterochromis > Heterochromis multidens. The sequence continues at coordinate 28,749 of VUQS01029653.1, read as the reverse complement.
CAATACCTCAACCTACTTCCGTGGCAACTTAAATGAAGTGTTCTTCAGAGCTCGATTTTACATTTTACTGTGCTAAAAACACAAACTGGGATGTGATGGGGCAGCTGGGAGATTAAAAAAGGTTTCTAACTTGAAATGCAACATTAAAAAAAGCAAGAGAGACAGAGAGAGGAAGAGGGGGAGAGAGGAGAGGAAGAGGGGGAGAGAGGGGAGGGGAGGGAACCCCAAGTTTCACTTTCCTCTTTCCTGTGGGGGTGGGAGTGAGTTAATAGTTGTTCTGCTCGCACACAAACTGCCTGTCAGGGCGCATGGCACAGCCCGCCAATCCCCTGCAAGCAGCAGTAAGTGAGCAGGGGCGACTTCAGTGTGTATCAGGAAAAGCACTTTAATGTTCCAGCCCCCCACTCCCTTCTATGGTGTCCTTGACACATCTGCAAACCGTCTTTACAATTGTTCTATTCTTGGATTTAGCGCTTATCTTTCTGTCCATGCCCTTGTTTCAGGGTTACTCTACTGAGGCCTCTCACTCTCTTCCTCTTCCCACCATTTTCTTTAGGTCATTTACTTCCTTCTATTTTTCTCTCACAAGCAGTCCCCTTGGGACTGTTGCTCATGATATGGCAGCTTCTGTATGGTGAAGCATGCAACACTGTCCCTGCTGCTGACTGCAGTCCGTTGTCATCATCCAGCAGGGTTACAGCTACATTACTCATGCTAATAAAAGTCTCCAGATACAGCTGGCACAGAGTTACCAAACTTAATATACAAGGACATGATGAACAAAATGACGATTTTCAAAACAAGATCCTCAGTTTCAAAACCAACACATCCTCACAAAGATGACTCCTGGCTTAAAAGTAAACTTGATTAAAGTTATTGTTTCCTTTAATGCTGAATTAATCTGATCTGAGTCATCATAATAGAACTTGACAAACTTAAAAAACCCACACATCTGAATGTTAAATGACGGTGAAGATGATGGTTTATGTGCTTGGAGCATTGCTAAACAGATGTCAACAGTTACTTGCAACATTAGCATGCATTTGAAAAGTCTCCCTTTAGCTCTGCTTTGGTCTTCCTCCACTTAAATCCACGGACTATTTCTTTGCTGGCAAAAGAACAGAATGCGTATTAAGCGAGCAGTTGGATATAGAAAAGTTTCATCAGTGTTGATCCTGAGTGAAAGAACACATTTTTATATATATTCAGCTTACATTATTAATATTACTGTTAATAACTGTTAGTTGATGATCTGCTGACTTTGCTTTGCCTGTGAAGCTCTTTTAGTGGTCGGTGCTCTTATCAAGATATTTAGTAAATCTGGCTTTATAAAAGTGCATAGCTACTGTTATATAAGGTTTGTTTACATTGTGTATGCTGCTTCTCAAATCATAGATGGTTTTGTAAATGACAGTGTTGCTAAAGAGAGTTGTGGCAGGTACGCTTTTGTCTTTGATAGTAAATGACAGAGACAGTGGTCTTATCATTAACATTTACTGTGCAAGTCTGGCTATCCTTTGAGCCCTGGCTCTGTGTGTGTCTAGCCTATATTTTCTGCATGTTTTATACCAAAATTTTTTGTTTGAAAAAGGCCCCCTGCCTTCCATGCTCTTCAAAAATATGCTATTCAAGACTCAGGAATTTACGCAGAGGTGTCTTCTGGCTGAAGAATCACTACTACGACTACTGGGCTCAACAGTTTCCTGTTAGATCATATGACTGGGCTGCAGCAGGAGAGTCCCTTGAGAGAACGAGAGCGAGAGCGAGAGCGAGAGTGAGCGAGCTCTGGGCATTACTGGTGCCGGAGCCAGTGGTTTGAATTGATATGGCCTGGGACCACCATGGTCCTCCACCACATTAATGTCTGCTTCAAGGGATTCTGGAGGGGAAAAGTCATCAACTTCAAAAGAGCCCTCGGCATCAGAGCTGCCCAGTGCTTCTGTGTCACTCTCCATTTTTCTCTAGCCTGAGGATCAGCGAGTAACACCTGCCTTACACATCCACATCCCCTACTCAGTCCCTACCACGATCCTTCTCTACCGCTTGTACACTTTTTAGTATTTTCAACATTTATTTGAAAATCACACACTGAAGTCTTGTAGGACACCACAGATAGAGCTCAGGTAGTAGTGGGCATTAGTTACCTATAAGGGAGTTCAGGGAAGAATATGAGGACACCCGTCGCATTTTGTCAATGGTTTCGAAAGAGAGGATGTACTCGTCGTTGTCGGGACTCCCCAGGGTGCTGCTGGCACTGCTGCTGGTACTCAAGTTACCAGGAGAGAAGGCCGCTGGTCCACCTGGATAAAGGAAAGCAAGAAGTTATGAGCATTATAAATGTAATCAGTTGAAACAGAAGAAGAGGAAGCTGTTTAGCAGCTGTAAATGTACCATTATTACAGTCTTTTATACATAGCAATCATTGAGAAAAAGAAAACTAAATCTAACAACCTAATCAGTCAATAAGGTGTGAGGTGTGTAAACTTGGAAGCCAATGACTGAAGTTGCTCATAACTTCATTTTAGCTGTCAGGTCCACTCGTTTCCTGCTGTAACTACCCTTAACACCACTCATTACTCTGACTCATACAACTCCAACTCCCATGCATCGACCAAACAAACTGCAGGCTGAAATGTGGAAATGGAGATTGGTAGAGAATGGAAATACGTTCTGCTCGGTGCTTATTGATGATAAACACCCCTGTGCATTGGAATAAGCACTGAGAATGTGAATTAGAAATGGTGTCAGCAGTAGGTTAGGCACTTCACCAAGTGCCAGTGATTTAGCACCACTCAGGGCTTATTCATTGCTCAGCCTGGCAGTGGTAGACAGAGGGAGGGCAGTTAGCTTTGGCTGTCTGAATCACTGAGCGCTGACACAAACAGGAGGTCATGAGCTCAGTAATGACAGCGAGTTGTGTTTGAAAAGCTGTGGACACTGATGTTAGATTTATGTGGCTACAGCTAAATTTATTCCATGAATATTTTGATTGGCATTAGGCTTTTGTATTATAGTCTAAAAGGTTTTAATTACTGACACTTTAACTTCCTTTTTTAAATTTTTTTTCCCAAATATGAATAAAAAAAACTTTCAAATGCATTAAAGGTTTCCTAAGGGGAAAAAGCTTCTCCTTGAAGTTACGGCTGTGTTCAGGAAACCAAAAATAAGCATGACTGGTTGAAAAACTCCATTTTAGTCCTTACAGCTTTTCCAACTTTGCCCCTGTTTTGTGTTTGCCACACTGAAGGTCATCCTAAACCACCAGGATGGATGGGAACTGGACAATAAAAGCACTAACTTACCAAATTACCCTGCATTGCACTAAAATTGAGGCAGACAGGGAAAAAAGAGTTCGAAATTTGACTCCCATAGGGTTGTTTTATTTCATTAAAATATAGAATTTTTGTAGTGGGTTTTGTCAAATCACAGATTAGTAAAAATAAAATACCTGACAAATATATGTATTATTAAAAAAAACATTTCCCAGCTAATGCTTATAGTTTACAACAGAAACTCAGTGAGCTGGCCATATGTCAGTAAACCCTCACTGTTACAATTTATAGGGAGGATTCACATGTAGCCAAGCTGTGCTTTGATGCTGGGGTGACGTGCTGAAATGTTGAGAAAACCTTTCAACAAGCCAATCAAACTGCATTTATTTAAATGCTCCAGATGTGCCACAAGCCAATCAAATCACATTATGAAAATATTCAGAGAGTGAGGTGGTTGCTTGTGTAGCTTGTCGTTGGACATCAAAATGAAAGAGAAGTTGATCACTGAGGTAAAACCAAAGGCAGCTGGCCTGGCTCATGCTGACTGCTAACTAAAGCTCTGTTAGTTTGTCTTGTCAGTGACTGGTTGCAAAGATACCCCCCAAAACCCTGGCACACCCATTGTCAAATGTTGAAGCAATGCATATGAGTGAAATATGCCTTTGGCCTAAAGTTGCCTTTGGCCTAGCACCATGGACAGCTCCCTGTTTCCACCGGTGATCAGGCTGAGATCAGAGCAAAGCTCAACAGCATGTTTATTCCTGTGAGGAAAATGCTCAGGATTTAGACTGCTCTAAACACTCGACTGTCTTAATATGGTTTTCTCAGTCATCTAAGAGAAGGGTGGCCTTAAAGACAGAGTATGAACAGAGGGGCTGCACCAAGGCCCGGCATAAGATAAATAAGGATTATTTTGAACTCTGAATCATGCAAAGCTGCTCAGGCAGAGCAGCATATAAAAATATGGAGCTGGAAAAGAGCATAATAGGTTTGCCTTAAAAAATAATTGGTGAGTTACTTCATGAAAAAGTACTCTGATAGTAAAATTAAAGAGAAAATGCAACGTTGAAAATGGCATCCACATAATACTTTGAATACTAAGATGAAATGTATAAAATTAGCAGCTGAAAAATTCTCAATAAATGCCAGCCAGTGGAAAGATTATGGGAGACAACATGAAGAAGCAATAATTAAAAACGTTTATTTAATTGGATTTGACAAGTTTACTGTTAGAAATCTCTTTTGGCAACTTTGATGCTGCTTGACTCACTAGTGTGGAGTGCCCTCCACAGCTCTGAGTGTTACTTAGCATGAAGAAGTGATTTTGGATAGGGATTTCTTTGGGAAAGGGCCAAGGACCACCGCTGAATAGCAAATATTTTTGGAAGCCAAATATAAATTACACTTACACAACAAAATACTGCAGGTGTAGTAAATATTCTCTGGGTGTTACATTTATCCCTAACAGGACACATGAATGTTGAGTTAAGCCTCATGACAAAGATGATGTGAAGCTTCCACTTAGTGAAGCTTCCACTTAGTGGGAGAAACGAAACGTTTCTCCCACTAAAAAAAAACGCCACGTCCAGATGAACAGATTCAACTTTTTGGGATTCTTTTACCTGGATTATTGAGCATGCATCAAGAGACTTCCACTTATTTATTTTTTTTGCATGTGAGAGCTGGATTTGAATCAAGCTGAAGTATTGTGCCTGCTTGGAAACCTGGTCACGACCTCTCTAGTGGTTGTGAAGCCTCTTATTAATGCATACTGAGTCGCTCTCAGGAATAACAAAATGCAGAAGTTAGCCTAACATCCCAAGTCCACAGCTGATGTAGAAGAAGTAAACCTAATAAAATGTGATATTCCTCTATCCTTGAAATAATTTCTTTTATTAAGCTGACTAAATCTATGTCTTAATGCAACCCTCCTAAAAAAAAAATCACTTAAACTGTACTTCATTTTATTTCTCCCTCTATTTCATCCACATTAATCTGCCTCTCACTCTGCCTTACCCTCTTCATTGAGGTTGAGGTTCTGCAGGCTTTTGTTCAGGTTGCGGGCAGTGGTAGCAGTTCGAATGTTGGTGTAGGAGTTGACTGATCGTAAGCGAGGAATGGCCGGGCTGTCCCTCACTGGAGTCAGGTTACCAGGCTCTGAATGTAAAATGCAGAAAAGGACATAAATCAGACCAGATCACAGATAATCCCAAACCAATCAAAATGATTAGGGTTCCCAGTCAGACCCAATTCAATCAATGAAGGCACTGCATTTTCAAAACATCAAAACCTAACATATTTACTAAAAAGAACCAGTTTAAGTGGTGTGGTGTTTCCATCTAAAAACTTTTGGCTTAAGCCCAGATTTAATTTCTCAGGTAAACAGCTGTACACAGGTTTGGCATTTAAAGGACAAACAATGTACAAAGCAGATATTTCCGTCTTAAGAGAGGAACAAAACAGGTATGTCCCTTTCCCCTTTAGTCATTTTTTAAATTAAGTGATCAAGCTATTTGCTTTTTGATTGCAGTGACCTTCTTTTCTGCCTAAATTGAGCCTAAGTTGTTTTGCTATAATCTAAATCTGAGCAAAAGTCCTGTTGAAACAAGCTGCCTTAAAAATGGAAATTTAATAAAAAATTACAAGAACAAATTAAAACAGCTAATACATACAGTAACTCAGGTAAAATCATCCCACTGATCACTGCACACACCTGCATACAGGAGAAGTATAACTTCAGCTTTCAATCACTTGACCCCCCCCCCCCCCCCCCACCCCCACACAACC
>VUQS01029653.1:9437-22013 GCA_015108495.1 Heterochromis multidens | reverse complement strand
TCCAGTAGTAAAAAAAAAAAAAAATTTTATATTAAATTTTTTAAAAAAAAAAAAAAAAAAAAGACACATTTGTTATAATTTAAAACATGTAAAACAATAATTTGCTTTATTGTTTTACATGGTTTTCTTAGAAAAACAGAAAGAAAATCTGTAGTTTCACAAAGAGTTACAAACAACAGCCAGGTGTAGGAACTTCTTAAATTTGGTTTTTATGCTAAGCTAAATTAAGATAATCTAATCTAATATCCTCCTATGTTTAGCTCTGCCCTTATCAATACCCAGTAAGCTACACTGGCAAACTGGATTAAATAATCTCAACTACACCAGCATACCAGTAATCTTACTGGAACTGCAGTTTATCTTTCTTATAGGTCGAAAAGGTAAAGCCTATGCCCTTCCAATGTTTTCAAATTTTTTTTTAATTTCTCTATTTATTTGTTTGTCACTTGTATGTCACAACTATTTATATTTTATGTGAGTGTCTGTTCGCGTGTTGTAGCGACCTTTCGGACCACAGGGCTGCCATCGTTGATGAGCTGGGCCAGCATCATGGCCACATTGTGGTCGATGGTGGTGGAGTGGTCTGTCCTCTCAGCAGAGTTCCCCACAAATGTCCCCAAAGCAAAGACAGCCGCACACCTCACCTGCAACAACACAAACCAAACAAAGCTTTAATCTTTCTCTCCTCCTCTTTCAGTAAAGATGTTATGTCGAAAATCTTTAAAACATGAAGTTAAAGCTGGCTTCTCTGTGGTTCAATCTCCTTCCTCAGTACATGCTGTAACACTTGGCTCTATCCTTTTATTTATTTTTTACCTGACAGTGAAGTTGGTGTTCGGCCCCTTGTCTTGAAAACCAAATATTCACTTGGCAAACTGATACAAAAATATTTGAATGTCTTGTGGAACCAGTGGATTACAGTTTTAGAGGTAATTATAGTTCAATATTTTCTCACTGCATCAGTATGAAATTCAGAGATTAACAGCACCGCATGCTTCGGTGAGCTGTATTTTTTTTCCCACTCACTAACTCATTACTTTCTCTACCCTGCCTCATTGGACGTTTAATCTAAACCTGCTATTTCCCAGAAGGAATTTCCCATCAGGGACCGGATTCACAAACCAAACCTTATTACTGCACAATAATGAATATTTGGTTGATTTTTTTTGTTTTGTTCTTGCAACAAAAACACACTTTTTTTGGAGGCTATTAAATATTGGGACACAGCTGTAGTAATGCTAAAATAAACAGATGTTACTTTGTTGTAGTTTGATCCTATTAAAAGAAGTTCAGTTCAAACAGTTCAGATTAACATTTTGTAATTCACTTCCTAAAACCTGGAATGAGAGAATATTAATAAAAGCACTGTGATGTGAAAGATAATTAAAACATTCCTCAGAGATCTTGTCCATATTGACTTGACAGCAACACACAGTTGCTGCAGATTTGTTGGCTGCACATCCATGATGTGAATCTCCCGTTCCACCACATCCCTAAGGTGCTCTACTGGATTGAGATCTGGTGACTGCAGAGGCTATTTGAGTGCAGCAAACTCATGGTTATGTTCAAGAAACCAGTTTGAGATGATTTGAGCTTTTTGACATGGTGCTTTATCCTGCTGGAAGCAGCCTTCAGAAGATGGGTACAGTGCAGTCATAAAGGGATGGGCATGCTCGGTGGCAATCTTCGGGTAGACTGTGGTGTTTAAATGATGCTCAAGAAGATATCCCCCACAGCATTACACCAGCAGCAGCCTGAACTAGTGATACAAGGCAGCACATTATCCAGACAAAGCGAGGACCAAGAAAAAAGCAATTGTCGTATTTTACCCCAAACCATTATCTAATTCCAAAACTAACAGCTGTTTTAAATTCTTAACCTTACCCAAGTTCATTTTAACACCTAAACCCAATCAAGTAACATATCTTTAATTAATAACATATTATACCCTTTAAAAGCGGAAAATGTTGATTTTGTGTACACAGACACGAATCAGTACATATGAGGCGGGAGAAATGAAAAATCATGTTTAGGGACATGAAAATAATGTTGGAAAATTTGTGTTTAGGAACATGAACCAACAGATTTGAGGTCATGACTATTTCGCAAACTGCCATGAGACTGCTCTGTACAATGAGATGCACATTTGAGATATCATCTGAGATATCATCATCCATAAAAAAAATAAATTAATTAAAACATGTGCCACTGAAAGTGCTGCTGTCCCTTTAAAATGGACTTAATTAACCAAATAAACATTCAGAATAAAAGAGCAGGCGTAGAAAGAATGTTTTTTTTCTGTTTGAGTGTGTTGTGATTGACAGGACTTTGTCAAAGTAGCTGTGTATCTCTGTGTGTGTTTGTGGGTTGCAGTGACTTTCAAACTACTATCTTGGTTCTGTCCCCTCAGACTTTTGCTTAACTTTAATTAAACTCTTTGCTTAGTCACTTACCTCTATGCTTCTTCACTTACCTCCAGAACCCTCTGTAGACTAACACACACACACACACACACACAGATATGTTTCCATCTCTTCAGACTTTTTAAAAATTGACTTTCATTAATTTCTGAACTTAATTTCCCCCAACTCCAACCCAAAACTAAAAGTACCAATGTCCTCAAAAGAGCTGTGCCTACCTACAATGTGGCTGTGTAACATGAGCAAAGCAACTACACAAACATACAAAAACTGAAGAATGTGAGATGTTTGAATTTAACACAAGGAGAACTTTAAAACTCAATCTATCTGTAAATGTACCATTTCTCTACAATTTGATGCCATCCATTAGAATCAAGTCAGTCGGAGCTTTCAGTGGCCTTAAACAACTCAAACTCCTATAAAAATTCTGATGCTAAATAGTATGTGTGGGGGCACAGATGCTGTCTGCAGACCTCAGTTTCAACCCCACAGCCAAAGCAGCTGTCTGCACAAGGGAAGGAGGAAGTTACTGAGCCGGGAACAGATGTTCCCTGTGTGGAGTGTGTGAACAGGGGGCACAGAGTGTCTTGGTGAACTTCAGGGCAAACTCAGGATTGCTGTCCCTCTGGTCCACTCATGACCCAGTCGGATGCCGACCATCCAGTCTCAGCAAAGTGGGTTCACAATGATAAAAGCCAGCGTGGGTTGGTGTGAAAGACTGAGTGAGTGCACTGTATTAACAAACGTGTTTAAAGCATTTTTTTTTTAAACACATGCACTTCATCCCTGAAGTGTTCTCAACTCCACCCGGAGATATTTACGAACACAAATGTCTGAATTAGTTTTTAGCCTGCTAGCTTTCTAGTACAAAGTCTGAGGATAACGGTCCAGAGAACTCACAGCATGTGACTCACCTCACATCTGATGTGGACAACTGTGGACAATATCCTGACCTGATTCTCCCGACACCATCCACAGCTCATTTGTGAAAATGACTCAAAGGATTCCTGCATATAGGTACTGAAAATAAGTAAAAGTTTTGTCTAGTTTTTAGTAAGATTTAGCACCACCCATCATCAGTCCCAACAGTGGAGACACTAATACAGCTGACTTTCTGCAGCATCTATGTTCCATTTTCTGTGCTTTGTCTGACTTCTTGTTCATTTCTGTGACTTCTAGAAGGAGACATAAAAACACCAGCATTGTAAAACAATTGAACAGTTAATATTAAAAACAGCATATTAATAAAAATGCCTTATTATTAGAAAATAACGACACTGAAAACTTGAACAATATTTTTGTGACGCTTCAAGATGCGGAAGTTCTCTAAGACTCACTATGATTTTGTTTATATTGGAGGTAAAATCTGCATTTTGCAGAAATTGTAAGATTCAGACGACAATAATGAAAATACTTCAGGAATTTGAACACGCCTGTATGACAGATATGCTGCAAATGAAAGAATGTTGCTGTTAACAGGACAGAGAAAAATGTCTTTAAGTGACAGGAAAGCTTTTTATTTCCTGTCCACACTGTTTTGATTCTTTATTATTTCTCAGGAAAAAAAAACTTTTGTAGGTTTTGAGTTTTGCAAAGGGAAGTCTGAAAAGTCATTTTCTATTTTTCTTTTTTCCTGACTTGCCACTGATATTCTTGAAATATTCTCTTTATTTAGCTGCACTCAAGACTGTAGCTTTGGTTGAGATGCTTTTCTCTTGTAGAACTCTTCTAAGACTCTCCTCCAAATGAAAATTCAACCACATGTAAAAAAAAATAAAAATAAAATCTATAGACTATCCGGGGACTGATCTGTGTATTCTGCCACCTATCGGTGCCGATGTTATTGCATAGGCAGGTTGAAGTGACGGTGTCTACAGGTGCTGTGGCCAACAGTGACAGCAGAGGGGCTGTTGGATTGCAGATTTTAACCAGGTAATGTTTGTCATACTGACTTTGTGTTCAGCGTAACACTGTCCCCCACTGATCACCCACATCAGCAGATCAAAGGCACCTTATACAATTTTTCAATCACTTGTACTGACAAAAAAGAAGCTTCTTGGACTGAACTGTGTAATACTTACTTGCACACATGCCCCTAAATACATTTTATAATACATAGACTTTTTTTTTTGTCACAAATGCAAGTGAAATAACATCTTTATTTCAGTCACCTCATGCATGTGAAATATTCTACTGACAGCAAGAAAAACTAAATGCGAGTAAGAGTTCCTTATGCCAGTTTGGTGCAAACACTATTACTGCCCCAGACAGGCCAGCAGGTGGCCAATCAACTTACCCGACATCCTTTTTCACTTGCTCCAGGCCATTGGTTATGTTAAACCCTGGTTAGGTTGCCCTAGCCAGAGCAACACACATTATATTTCCACAATAAAGCCAATTAATTATTTATTCTATATAACCACCGTCCTCTATAGTCGTTTATCGTCTAGACTGCAACAGCGGGCTGACAAGATTTTTATTGAAACTAAGGTAACAATCAGAGCAATACAAAACACTGTCTGACAATCCAAGTAGAGGCTTCAAAGTAATGTTTCTTAGAACAGGATGATCTGTTGAAAAATCTGGTTTCATTTCATTTGAAGAATAAAAGTTAAAGGTTATGCATATTTTGGAATGAAGCTGTAATAAAGCCTTTCTGCCTGTTTTTAAAAAGATTGTTTTAATCATCCATAAAGATTTTCTGGCATTTGAAACTTCCATATGACTTATACTTGTTTTCAAATGTGGCTGAACTGTGGTAGATAACTTCTCACCTCTGGAATGGGATCCGAAAGTAGGGTGTAGAGCTTCTCGTGGGCGCTGTCCCGAACCCCACACCAGCGCGCCGGGTCAAAGTTCTGCCAGATGCGGCCCAGGCAAATGGCCACCCACTGGCGGAGCAGGGGGTGGGGGTCTGACAGCTGCTCCAGGCAGTTTGCTATCAGGTTGCCCTGCAGACAGGCCTCCTGGAGGGGAGAGGAGGAGTGATGCAGAATTAGTGATGAGTGTTTGAGATGCTCAGATGTGAACTTTTTGGTTTTAAAAAGGGGCACACCTGCAGATCCGTATATCTGAGGAATTTTAGAAACACTCAGAGAACTGTGGGAGTTAAAACATCATCACTAAATTTCTATTTGGATCAGACATGAGACGCTGGACTGTGGTAGTTAACAGTGGCCTCCCTGTTAAATCTAATAAAATACATTTCTGCGTCATATATCAGTTCAGTCCTCCCGAGCAGCGCAGAGGTGTGAAGCTGGGAGCAGACTTGTAGCTCATTAGCCAGTTAATAACCACTAACCTGTAACCTCATACTGTGTGATGGACAGAAAGATGATGAGCTCTGTGGCAGCATGACTTTTTCCTTTCAACCCATTTGGGCCTTTTAAAAAAAATAATATCATCTGTGAACAAAAGGTAATTGGTCTACCAAGTTTTGAGATAGTCGGCAGCACGAGAGAGAAGCTGTTTTTTTTTTTTTTAATTTAAAATCCTTGTAAAGTTTCTTTTTGATTGTTTTTTTTCTCAGAGCACTAACAAATGATCTCTCCCTTCTTGTTTTCAGCTGCTGTTGTGTTTTTAATAAGTCACAATCTGCTAGCCAACTGTGGCTTTTCTGTGTGGAGTTCACATGTTTGACAGTACAAGATAAAAATAAGTGCATGATTTTCAGGTAGAAGTATCCAGCCTACGGAGCATATTCAAACGCTTCATGGCCATAAAACAGAAATTATCGATTGTTAGAAATACCCAGGACTTTGACTGGGTATTACACTTTATTTTAAGGGACATGTGGGACATGAAAAATTGGACTTTTGTACAGAAATGTCACTGTTTATATGCATGCTTCCCTCTCCATCCTTGAAGCCACTTGACTATGTGTATCACGGTGCACTGCCTTTTATCACAGGTGATTCTTTCCCAACTCGTCACTGTATCTTATATGGAAAAGTTGGACGCTGCTCTTTAGCAGTTTGAAGAGAGCAGCATTGTGTGGTGTTCACTTAAAGAGAATTAATTCAAAAATTGCCTAATTGCATCTGATCACAGTACTTACAATGTCCGGACAGTAGGTGTACCTGTTATGAACTTCGAAAAAACAGGATTTAAACACCTGGAATGAGCAACAAAAGACTTTGAAGTTACATTTTCTTTTTTCATTGGAATATTTTAAAGGGTGTATTTATGTATCAGCATTCAATCTTGCACATTTGTTTCTGAATTTGTGAACATGTATTATGTATTCTTGTATTATGTGTATGTGGTACTGTTGAATGTGTTTTTGCATACAGGTCTTTCTTGAAAAACATATGTTGATCTCAAGGTTTTAATGCTAATACTCCTACTACTGGTAATAATAATAATGTTCTCCACATGATTTTTAGATTAACTGGTGATTCTAAATTGGCAGATGTGGGAGAGCAATGCCACTTGTCTCTCTCTGTTAGTCATGTGATGGACTGGTGACCTGTTCAGGGTGTACTCTGCCTCTCCCCCTGCTAAGACAGATGGGATAGGCTCCAGCCCCACTGTAACCCAGATGTGGATTAATGGTCACACTAGAGTAAAAATAGGGCAGCAACCTTCTTGCGACCAGAAAAAATTGGTCGTTTTTCAGTGATTGCATTTAATTTTTTGCAGAGACAGACTGCAAGTAACTCCAGTAACCAACTGGTCACCTCGAGGTTGTATGTGTGTGTTGTTTTTATCTAATTTTATATATCTTATGTCTTTGTATTTGATTTGTCTGCCTGCATGTGATATGTTAAGGGGACATCTATAAATTACAAAGTACCCTGACCTAGCCTACTTCACTACTTAAAAAAAGCCAAATATACCGACATAACTACTTGTCTTCAAATTACAGTCTGATTCTCTGTGCAGTTAATAAAGACATTCACCTGTGTGATTATGTAAAATTTTTGTGAATGTGTCACTTCTGTCTGCTCCAGAAGTTTTTTGAAAATAGAAAAGCCCCTAATGCAACCCCTCACATAAACATGAACCACAATAAACGAGAGGAGGAGAGAATCCTCCTTCATCTTCAACAAATTGAGGCATCATAACAACACATCATTTGTCAGCAGCAACACAGCGTAACCCTCCCACCCCCACCCATCCCACCCCCCAGCATTTCTCATCGTTCTCTTGGCTCTGATGGATCCTCCCAGCTGAACCCAGGGAGCTGGAATATTAAGACGCCACGGCTCGGTGACATGTTCGCAACAGCGAAACTGCAGTAATGAGTGCTGTTGTTGAAAGGAAGAGGAATAAATAATGGAGATGTGGAGCAGGCAGAGAGTCTCAGTGTAATGTTGAGGATCATCTATTATTTACACAGACCTGTGAGAGAGGTAGGAGCACTAAGGACACAGGGATACGAGAGAAGAATGGCTGTTTCTGAGCTTGAGAGCACATACAGCTTCTATGATTTGTCACATTTATATACTGTAATGTCAAGAGAGGGAGGAGTACAGGAGAAATGAATGAGTCAAATAACATTCACAACTAGACAGAAAAATAACCACAGAGACCAAGAGAAGGAGCAAAAGGGAGTGATGGCGGAATATTTCTTTGTGGAATTGAGTATCAAAAAGTGTGTGTGTGTGTGTGTGTGTGTGCTCCATGAAATGATGAGCTACATCCCTACATCGCACCCCTGGACATTTGATTAGCGTCAGACACAAAAGGCTTCTGGGACTGAACACCGGAGGCCAGGAGCAGGCCGAAGTGACACCTGCGGTGATAAAGTGTCACCACAGAGGTGGCTGTGGGATGGAAATGGAGATTGCAGAGGTGACTGTGGGTGACAAAACTGTCACATAACCAATATCTCCCAGAAATACACAATAGATGAGAGAGAGATCTTTCAAAGTGACGGCTGGCCCCGAAAGAACGCGCTGTTCTGGTGAGGGAAGTAAATGAATATGTTCGCCTATTTGGATTTCTAGCAAGCAAATGGACAGCAGTAAGGAAATACAAATGTGTTCAGACATCCTCCTACCTGTCCTGTGGTGTAGTTGTTCACGATAACAGCTAAAATGAAGACAGCCATTGTCCGATGCTCAGCCTGAAACAGAGAAAAGAACGCTGAGATCTGATTTTAGATCAATTTATGCAATTCCATACTAGTTTTCTCTTTTATCTTAAACTCGCTCTCTTATTTCCTGTCATATATATATATACTGTTCCAGTGATGGATGTTCATATTAAACATGGCCAAAGTTTCAGACAGAAAGGTCAGCATTAGTAAAAACGCCTATGATCAAAAAAGCTCAGGCTTCAGACTGCTTTAAATGCTTGGATTCCAATATTTTTGTGGACCTGGTTGAGTTTGGTGGGGTTCTTTATATAGTCCTCAGGCATGGCGCTGAACACAGCACGCACATTGACCTTCTCTGCTTGATTCGTTTTTAGGGCTTGATTAGGGTCAAGTTAAATTTCAGGTTTCAAGTTAAATTAATTTGGGTTTCCTAAAAAGAAAGGACGAGACAACAGTTGATATTTCTTTGTGTTTCTGCTCATGCCACTTCACAAAGGACTCTTTTGTCAACAGAGCTCTGTATGAAGCAGAACTGTTGGCTAGGCTAATGCTAAAGAATCTGACTGTTCAATCTATGCATAGATGGAAAGTAAAGGCAAAAACCCCAAATTATTGGTCAGCTCTGGGTCCTCCATAGAACTGCAGCCTGTTCATTTTTAACCGTTTCAAGCCACAAATATTTAAATCACCTCTCCGAAGAAAAAAATATAACAAAGGTACGTGAAGAAATTCCAAGTTTTTGCGCAGTAGTGATAAGACAGTAATCTTTTGGTTTACTTATTTCCAACATATGTCCAATAATCCCAGTTGCTGTAGTTGGTGAACATACTGAGAGGCTAATCGTCAGTGCATCCAGTTTCTGAACTGTTTGGCATTTTGACAAATTAATCTAGTAAAAAATAATGATGAGGCTGCAGAGGAATGCCTGGCTTTGGCTTCCAAGTGGGCATTTTTTATAATGATGCAATGTCATGAAAACTATGAATAAAGGGAAATGGTGAGGAGTCACAATAAGCTGCTGCAATAAATATTATATCTCTGAAATTGTTGTTTGTATTGATAGCTGATCCGAAAAGTATCACTAAAGACAATAGAGATACAAGGTTTACTAGCTCTTGCGAGCTGTTTTTAAATGTCTAAAACCTTTAATGAGGCGTCATTACCTACTACAGACTACTATTGCTACTTAATAGTTGTAGATTATGTCATTTATTTCATTGGTGGATCCTTCATTTAGGTGGGAAAGGTACTAGAGTGACTGTAGTGTGTAAATCAGAGTTTGAATTGTTTTCAGATTGTGAAATAATGTTTAATTTGTTTAATGGTTTTACAGTTTGTTTTTCGAACTTCCACACTGGCAAGAAGAGGAGGCTGAGAAGCCAGGTGAGGGGCAACCAATCAGAAGAAAGTGGCCTTTTAGTGAGGGGACCTTTAAGAGTCAACAACTACAACTGCTCATTTTACACAGAGGATGAATAGAGAAGCTACATAAAGGTCTAACATGAGGTTTTGTTTTGTTGTTTTTTTAACTGAGAATAATCTACCTCATCTAGCATAATAAGTCCACTTTAAGAAACCCAACTGGAATATTTAAACAGAATTCTGCTTTTTGATGATGATGGTGGATACTCACGGGCATGTAATTGTCAGCCAACACTGACAGGAAGTACTTGTGTCCATTGTCTTTCACCAGATCAGCTTGACATGACTGCAGAGACAGAAAGGAGAAGATGATGATGGAGGCTTCACAGCAGTTATATTATGGTGTATGTTTGTCCATTTCTTTCATGGCAGAGCCTGGAAATTTTACTAATTCTAAATGTTACTATTAAAGAGGCATAGGGCCCTGAGGAAGGAATAAAATATCAAACATGGCAGAATTGAGATGTAAATCTTAGATTATTCCTAATTATTTCATCAGCACCAGAAAGCTATTCTGATGCCACATGCTGCTTTTGTACTGGAGGGTTTATCATGTTTTTCGACTGTAACATGAAACAAAGTGACGAGCAGTTAAGCCAACCAGTCGAGATCAAAGGCTGTGTCTGATTTAAACATTTTCAACAAGTGTGGGAGAGTTTGCAAAAATCAGTTAAATTAAGTGTATTCATTATAGGAAAAAAAAAAGACAAGCACAGACAGAATTAAAGTTAATACAAGTAAATAAACCTTTTTTAGTCTATAAAAATAAATGTAATAAGAGTTTAAATAGGACTTTAATGTGTGAGAGTCTGACTTTACGTACACTGTCCACAGCGAGGATTTTAGCCCAGATGAAAACCAGCAGCGGCCGCAGCTCTCTGGCTGAGCTCTGAAGCAGCTTTAACACGTAGGGGAAAATCCCCACGGACAAAGCCTAGGAACACAGAAACAGACAAACACAGAGTGGTGGTGTTTATAAAGCTGTATTGATATTGCTGTTACGGGTCAGGCTTTGCTGTTGAACCTGACCATCCAAGTGTGAAAGCCGAGACGCACCTGTGGTTTGAAAAGTAAACACGAACACCAGAATGAAAAGTAGCCGAGCACGAGCTGGGAGACTTACTGAAAATACAGCTTGACTTTGGACTTGATTTCACCTTCCAGCTAGAAGAACAACAGATTCCCTTATCTAATATCACAAGAGCAATAACACCAGATTTAGGGATATTAATTTTAAAACTACTTTGATGGAATTTATGAATGCAAACCATTAAAAATATTTTCACTGAAGCACCTATAACAGTGACTCAAAAGTTAAAAAGGGACTTCAACATCTTTTGCTGGCAGCAAACATGTGACTAATTTTAGTTCTAAAACTGCAGATACAGCAGCATCCTGTTCATAATAAGATAATTAGCTGGTGTTATCTGTTTGAATGTAACTGCAGCTAAAAAGCTGACGTTGTAGTGAGCTCCAAGCCAAAGAACTAAACAAAAGCACAGAGCTGATGGTTTTACATTTTCAGTCTTGAGATGCATCTTTTCTGTTCCCAGTGACAGGTGGCAGTACCCGACTTTATCCCCCTTTATCTAGTATCTTATAACTGCTGACAGGATGCCAAATAACATGCAGCCAGGTCCACCTCCCATTTTAAAATGCAAGAAATCTAAACAATAATCTAATTTGGACCTGTCATAGTATCTTTAAAACCTCTGAAAGTCAGAATTAAGAACTTAATTTTAGTTTTTAGAACAACTAAAGCCTTAATTTTTTGCAAAACTTACACATTTTACACATCTGGACACTCTCACATTCACAGCAGAATAAAACGCACCAGACTGACAGCCCAGGGTCCCAAATCCAGAAACCGTCCGAGCAGGTCTAGAGCACGTAGCCGGTGCACCTGACTCAGGAGGACCTGAAAGAGAGCAGAGGTCAAAGGTCGATTGTGCTGCCTCTGAACAAAGAGGAAGTCTGAGATTAAAGTAGCAGGAGGAGGAAGAACAGCAGGAGAAACGGCAGAGATGTCATAGACGCGCAGTAAAACAGGTGGCTCTCCCACCAGTATTGCTAACACACTGGCACCAGATTTCATGAGTGGGCGGCTGGGTGCGTCCTCTTGGCTGCCATTTTACTTGAGATCTTACTGAGATTTTGGTAAAGGATAGTACCTGAGTGTGTTGGCATGCTTAGATTTACTTAAGGATTTTTTCCTGCGGAGAAATTCTGGTGGCCACTTAAGTCCCAAAGGAAAATCCCCTCCCCTTTTGAATGATGTAATTGGAATCAGTTTTTTGTTAATTGGGGTTTCGTTTACTCATATTTTTTAAAAATTATTTTTTTACCAAAGAGACAGAAATAACAACATGCACAGATTTCTGTCGAATAAACTCATTGCCTCTGTTGTGTGCTGTGATCATGCTTACTGCTGCGTGCAGTCACCCCTAAAGGCCGATTCTGAGCCAAGAAAAACCCAAAGCAACAAAGATGCTAAATGGGATCTCGATGTAACAGTTTTGGCCACGAAGAAGTATTTTAAGGATGCATATGCTAAGTGCTAAAAATGTATGTGTGTATGTTTGGTTGGAGTAACATTAGGCGCAGTGCGCCACAAAGCCTGTGTGAAGGCTGGACACGGGTCCATCCCCATGTGACCACCCCGCAGTGTGTGTGGGAACAAGCATATGGAGG
>VUQS01029652.1:0-24290 GCA_015108495.1 Heterochromis multidens | reverse complement strand
CTATGAGCACTTCACTGTCAGACTGCTGGCTTACTTGTGGTTCCTAAAAGAAAAAAAAAGTAGAATGGGAGGCAGAGCCTTCAGCTTTCAGGCCCCTCTTCTGTGGAACCAGCTCACAGTTTGGATTCGGGAGACAGACACCCTCTCTACTTTTAAGATTAGGCTTAAAACTTTCATTTTTGATAAAGCATATAGTTTGGGCTGGATCAGGTGACCATGAATCCTCCCTTAGTTATGCTGCAATAGGCCTAGGCTACTGGGGGTTTCCCATGATGCACTGAGCGTTTTTCCCTCACTCACCTCTTTTCAATCAGTATGTATTTATACACCACTCTGTATTTAATCATGAGTTATTATTAATCTCTAGCTCTCTTCCACAGTAAGTCTTTTGCCCTGTCGTCCTCCCCTCATCCCCAACCAGTCGCTGCAGATGGCTGCCCCTCCCTGAGCCTGGTTCTGCCTGTTAAAAGGGAGTTTTTCCTTCCCACTGTTGCCAAGTGCTTGCTCATAGGGGGTCGTCTGATTGTTGGGTTTTTCTCTGTATTATTGTAGGGTCTTTATACAATACAATACAATACACTATAAAGGGCCTTGAGGCAACTGTTGTTTTGATTTGGCACTATATAAATAAAATAGAATTGAATTGAATTTTTAAAAAAATTATAAGCTACATCTTTCTAATGCTGTGACTCTGGACAGTAAGGCAACTGTCAGGTTGCCAGTTCCCCTGTACTGAAACATTTAGTATATGTTAACGTAGCAATTACTGTTTAAATAAAACTAATCTGTATGAAGCTTAAGACACATACCATGATGATCCGTGAATAATAATCTATAGTCCCACTGATGGAAAATGCCACACACTAAAGATGTGTCTGAAATTACTTTTAGATTCTAAATTTGGACCAAATGTAGTTTAATGTGAGTGTAACTAATATCATCACTATATCATCACAATATCATCAACTAAGTCCATTATTAAATGGTTGTATCGGTTTGATCTATATTTTAATACGCAGTTGCTGTCACCTGCATTTCATCCCTGCCAAGTTACAGCTAACTAGTTAGATTTAAAATATCCTGTATATTTTTGATATTCCAGCCTCATTAAGGAATATTCAAGTTGCAAAAATGATAACTGTGTGGACAGTGCTGAATAGAACATCCTTAGATTCCATTCAGTTCAATTCATTTCATCCATCCAATCTCTTCCAATTCAGGGTCGCAGGGGGGCTGGAGCCTATCCCAGCTGCCATAGGGAGAGAGGCGGGCTACACCCTGGACAGGTCACCAGTCTGTCACAGGGCTAACACAGAGAGACAGACAAGCATTTGCACTCACATTCACACCCATGGGCAATTTAGAATCACCAATTAACCTAACCCCACTAACTGCATGTCTTTGGACTGTGGGAGTACCCGGAGAGAACCCATGCAGACGCAGGGAGAACATGCAAACTCCACACAGAAAGGCCCCGGCCAGATGGTGGAAACTTGGGACCTTAATGCTGTGAGGCAACAGTGCTAACCACCAAATGTGCCAAAAAGTGCCAAATCACAACAACAGTCGCCTCAAGGTGCTTTATATTATAAGGTAAAAACCCTACAACAATACACAGAAAACCTTAACAATCAGACGACCCCCTATGAGCAACCACTTGGCGACAGTGGGAAGGGAAAACTCCCTTTTAACAGGAAGAAACCTTCGGCAGAACCAGGCTCAGAGAGGGGCAGCTATCTGCCACCACTGGTTGGGGGTGAGGGGAGGAAGACAGGACAAAAGACACAAATTTGATGAGTTCTGTAATTAAAAAAAACCTCAGAGTTTCCCATCTCAGAACCAATCAATCTATTCAGAGAGTTTACTGAACTTGCTTTCTGGAACAGGGGCCTGGTCTGTTGGTTGACTCAACAGGCAGCTGTTTGCGAACAAATTCACCATTTACACCCACTAGAGACTTTTTTTTTCTTTTTTTTTAAGATACACCTTGTTAGTACGTGGTTGGAATCCTTTTTGCCTTCAGAACTGCCCTTATTCTTAGTGTCATAGATTCAACAAGATGCCAGAGATTTTGGTCCATATGGACATGTTACCATCAAGCAGTTGCCATAGATTTGCTGGCTGCACAGTTGCAGCAGAAATCGAGATTCATTAGACTGAACAACATTTTTCTAATCTTCTATTGCCCAATTTTGGTGAGCTCCTATTAATTGTAGTCTCACTTTCCTGTTCTGACAGGAGTGGCACCAGTTGTGGTCTTCTGCTGCTATAGTCCATCTGCTTTTAGGTTTGACGTGTATTCTCGGTTGTAACAAGTAGTTATTTGAGTTACAGTTGCCTTCCTATCAGCTTGAAGCAGTCTGGTCATTGTTCTCTGACTTCTGACATCAACGAGGTATTTTTACCCAGAGAACTGCTGACCACTGGATATTTTGTCTTTTTCAGACCATTCTCTGTAAACCCTAGAGATGATTGCATGGGAAAATCCCAGTAGATCAGCAGTTTCTGAAATATTCAGACTAGCCTGTCTGACACCAACAATCATGCCATATTCAAAGTCGTATAAATCTCCTCTCTTCCACAGTCTGATGCTCGGTTTGAACTTCAAGAGGTCATCTTGACCATGTCTACATACCTAAATGCAATGCTGCCATATGATTAGCTGATTAGATATTTGCATTAACAAGTAGAAAAATGAAAAACTGTTGGATTTGTTTAAAAACAGTAACAAAAGTATGTCATACAGAGACTGCACATCTCTGTATGTATTGGGCACAGGACATATAAGATAAGACAAGTTAGCCTCTATTAGTGCCACAGTTGGGAAATTCACATATTCACATATGAAGGATCACTTACCTCTATACCAAATAGTTATTACTTTTGCCAGCTGTGTGTAAAATGGGCAGCTTTACATAAAGACCATTACAGGACATGTGACCTATTGTGCAGTTACTTAATTACCTACAGGCCTATCATGCAGCCATTTAGTCTCCAGAACGTATGTGTAGGTATTCTAGGAAAATTACTGTCTGTGTCTGCATGTCTGTGTGTTGGTAAAGATCATACATATATGAACCAGACTGGCTCCCCTCACCTTTACTTCCAGATACTGCTCGAATAAGGAGTCTTAGCACTAATGGAATTCACTGCTGTGATACAGAGAAGTAGGCCATAAAATGACTCTACAAATGTCAACTCTTCTCTTTAATCTAAGTGATACTGCAGAGTAGCCTGGAGGAGATTTACTGGAAAAGGCTCCCCTTACATAGTGGATAACAACTAGCATGCTGGGAGTATATATGTAGTTTGTGTGCTAAAAACACACCTGTAAAACCTGAGCACCACTCTTTTATATTGTATTTTCTCTGACATACCACAATTATGATACAGTGATGATGAGACAGTAACAATGATGTATACAGGCCACAATCCATCTTCTACCACTTACCTGAGTCCAGGTCACAGTAGAAATTGGTCTAAGCAGAGAGGCCCAAACTGTTTCCAAAGCCAACTGAGAGACAGTTGTCCAGAATGTCCTGTGTCTGTCCCAGTTGGACATGCCTAAAACAAACACCTAGGAGATGCCCAGTAGGCATCCTAGTCTGATGCCTGAACCACTGGCTCCTTTTGACACAAAGGAGCACCAGCTCTATATTAGGCCATCCTGCTGTCCACCAGTCCAAAGGTGAGTGATTGGATCCTCTCTGCATGTTGAAACATTGATGCATTTGTTGATGTGAGAGATTGTGTGACATCAGAAGTGCTGTATGCTTTCTAAAGTTCAGGGTGTTAGAATGTAAAGATGTGGCTTGAAGTGTAAAGCTTTTTGAGTGGTCAATAATCATGACGGGCATTTCAAGCAAAATTACTCTTCGATATTCACTACAAACTATTCAGCCATTCTTCAAAGATTGGCCCCTTGTTCCAGCCCCTCTTTTTGCTTAGACCCTTTAAAGTAGGTGGACACGTGAACACTAGTAATTCTTTTGCCAAGGTTTACTCATACCTGTAGAATCATTTTTGCTCATCCTTATGAGGAGAAAATCTGGCAAATGCCTAGTGACACTTTTGCAAATGAACACCCTGAGTCATCAAAACAGAGCGTCATCTCCAGTTCAGCATTTCTGAGCTGACTGTGTGCAGACTTCTGGAAATAACTGACAGATAGTGACGTTATGCTGCAGTATGCAGCCAATCCAAGTTTTGCTGTAATGGTGATTCTTTTGACTGTGTGAACTCCCTTTATGTGGAGCATGAAGTAAATAAGCAGGCAGGCAGACAGACAATCAGCCCATAACCTGGTGATGAGAGACCATATAAGGCAGCAGTCTGAAAGAATACACTGCAGGGAAATCCAGCCAGTTAGCAGGGAGAGGCCCTGTAAATCACCCCAGCATTCACACTCAGACCATACACATTTTTCCTATAAAGCTGCTGGCACTACCTGGACAAATAGGGTTTGATTTCAAGCATAATCCCACTAACCAAATTATAGAGTGTGACAGCAGAATTGTACATCAACAAAAGGACTGCAAGGCCAAATACCTCCTCAATAAATTAAGCTTATGTAAGTACCTATGAGTGCCATTAGACAACCTCATAAAGCATGTCTTACTCCAAGATGCAAGAACATCACTGCAATGTTCCAAAGAAGTCTGACATTTAAGAAGCTTTAA
This sequence comes from Heterochromis multidens, assembly GCA_015108495.1. Taxonomy (NCBI): domain Eukaryota; kingdom Metazoa; phylum Chordata; class Actinopteri; order Cichliformes; family Cichlidae; genus Heterochromis; species Heterochromis multidens. The sequence continues at coordinate 19,611 of VUQS01029652.1, read as the reverse complement.
CTGCCAAACAGCTGCAGAACAAAGACGGGATGCAGCACCACTGACGTACAGCACTTCAGCTGAAGATGAAATCCACTCCACCACCACCGCCACACTGCTGTCATTGTCATTTAGGAGTCACACAGCATGAGAGACCATTAACTCAATGAAGAGAAAACAGAAGTCCTTGTTTGTGCCCCCAACAGATTTGTACCCAAGGTAATGGAAACTCTAGGTCCCCTTGCCACATTTGCTTAATCTTCTATCAGGGACCTTGATGAGTTTTGATGCAGCTTTCCCTCTGGATGCTCACATTAAATCTCTGGTTCGCTCCTGTTTTTATCACTTAAAAAATATTGCCAAGTTGTGTCACGCTCTGAATTGGAAATTGTTATTCATTATTTCATCACTTCTGGATTAATTTAATTCATTGTTCACTTGTCTTAACAAAACCTCCCTGGAACATCTGCAGGTCGTTCAGAACACCGCTGCGAGGCTTCTAAGTTTTCCAAGTACTCACATGTCACTCTAATTCAGTTACACTGACTTCCCATCAACTTCAGAGTGCATTTTAAGATTCTGATTTTGACTTTTTAGAACTCTGCATGGACAAGCACCAGCGTACATCAGAGATCTTTTACATCCATACAGCAGGTCCCTGGGGTCATATGATCAGGGCCTGCTGGCTGTGCATCATACAAGTCTGAAAACTAAAGGAGACTGAGCTTTTGCAACAGTAGCCCCCAGACTCTGAAACTCTCTCCCTCTGAGCTTAAAATCTGTGGACTTAGTGGTCTCTTTCAAAAAACAGCTAAAAATTCATCTTTTTAAACTAGCTTTTGGGTAACTTTCTGTTTTAAATTTGACTTTGTTGTGTTTTCTTTGTTTTGTTTTTAATGTCTGTATTACAGTGAGCAATATTTCTATCAGGCTAAGAGACTAAATGGAATGGAAAAGACCATCCCATCCAAACCTAACTGAGATGTCAAAGATTTTCCATCCAGGTAGAGAGAAGTGTCATCACCTCCACCTACAGAGTACAAACATTAAACCTGTGCTGTGTCCAAAAAAAGGACTCTGGATGCCTGAACATTAAACCACCTGGCTGGTAAAAAGATTTACAGTGATTATTATTCTGATCTCACAGCAGCAACTTTCTTAGGCTAGAAAGTCAACCCATTTTAAGGATTCTTACAATGCTCTTACCAGATCTCTGCAAGAAACTGGTACAAATAATTTCTAATGCCAGATAGATTAATCTGGAATTAGAAACCATTTTATAGGTTTAACAGCTGCTATAATCAATCAATAGCAGCTCTGTTGTTTTGTATGAATTTGGGACACATATTAAAAGACTGAATATATCTCATTAAATATGTGTTGAACTCAACACAAGTAGCACATCTTAAACAGTCAGTTTACATTATATCCACTAGGTTTCACTGTATTTTTAAATGCCAGAAGTTGGAAACAAAAAGTCTCTACAGACATTAAAACTTTGAATAACTTAGAATCTTTATTTCGTTCATTTTTGTTTTCCCTGACTTACATTTTATGTTTCAGGAAGTGAAACTAAGTTATGCATTTAAAATTTACAATTTCCTTAAAGACAAAAACTAGATCATTGTTGTTTACAATTCCATGATTATGTTTGATATGTGGTGTATCTAAAATTGTGCTCTATGAATTTATGGTAATAGTGACACTAAAATCCATCCAACAATCCTACCATTTCTTGATTGCTTATTCAATTCAGGGTTATGTGATGGCTGTCATAGAGTGAAAGGCTGGGTACATCCTTGACAGGTCGCCAGTCATCACAGGGCTAACTCAGAGACAGACAACCACTCGCACTCACATTCAAACCTACAATTCACCAGTAACGTACATGTCTTTAGACTGTGCTGTGAGGTGACAGTGCTAATCACTGCACCACTGTGTCACCCATCATATATCCAGTGTAATTTAAAGAAGAACCATTCTGCTTTTCCTTATTTTCTGTCATATATGTTCTGTTTCAGTGGTGGATGTTCATATTAAACGTGAACTAATTTTCAAGGAATTTTCAGTGTGTGTAAAAGTAATTTGTGAGCCCTAAACAAAGGGTTCACAAAATGTGGCATATGGGCCAATGGCAGCAGTCTGTCATATAACACAGCTTTAATCTACCCACATATCCTAATATCAGGGCACAGGATGTAATGAAACTTGAGATTCTTTCCAGTACCTCAGGACTGAGTAGCAATCCAGGACACACAATAAAAACATTCCTATTTTTATAAGACTGACAATGTGATGTGGGTCATTTAAGAACACCTTGCTAGCACTGAGTTGGATGCCCTTTGCCTTCAGAATTGTACTAATTCTTTGTGCCATAGATTCAGCAAGGTGCTGGAAACATTCCTCAGAGATTTTGGTCCATGTTGACATGACAGCATCACACAGTTGCTGCAGATTTGTTGGCTACACAGCCATTATGGAAATCTCCCGTTCCACTACATCCCAGAGGTGCTCTGTTGGATTGAGATCTGGTGACTGTGGAGACCATTTGAGTACAGATAACTCATTGTCATGTTCAAGAAACCAGTTTGAAATATTGACATAGTGTGTTATCCTGTGGGAAGCAGTCATTACAAGATGGGGACACTGTGGTCATAAAGGGCTGGACATGGTCAGCAACAATACTTATGTAGGCTGTGGCATTTAAATGATCCTCAATTGGTCCCAAAGTGTGCCAAGAAAATATCCCCACACCACCATAGTCACAAACTATTGACACAAGGCAGGATGGATCCATGCATTCATCATCATCATCGGACGAAGCAGTGTTTTTCCAATCTTCTATTGTCCAATTTTGGTGAGCGTGTGTGAATGGTAGCCTCAGTTTCCTGTTCTTAGCTGACAGGTGTTCAGTGTGGTCTTCTGCTGCTGTAGCCCCTCTGCTTCAAGGTTTGATGTGTTGTACATTCAGAGATGCTTTTCTGCATAGCTTGGTTGTAACGAGTGGTTATTTGAATTATTGTTGTCAGTTCAAAGCATTCTGTCAAGTCTCCTCTGACCTCTGAAATCAACAAGGCATTTTGACCCAAAAAACTGCTGGTCACTGAATATTTTCTCTTTTTCTGACCATTCTCAGCAGAAACAGCAGTTTCTGAAATACTCAGACCAGCCCACCTGGCACCAACAACCATGCCATGTTCAAAGTCACTTAAATCACCTTTCATCTCCATTCTGATGCTCTGTTTGAACTTCAGCAGGTCATCTTGACCACGTCTACATGCCTAAATGCACTAAGTTGCTGCCATGTCATTAACTGATTAGATATTTGTGTTAATCAGCAGTTGACCAGGTGCACGTAACAAAATGGTCAGTGAGTTTATGCAAGACATACAAAATCTCTATCTCAAAGCAAAAGTATCAAAAGGTTCTCCTGTGCTGTTAGCATTCTGGAATCCTAAATTTTAATAAATAAATATGTGCTTTTGAAATTATTTAGTTTGGTGTGTATATTTTTCCTATGTGGCCCTCAGTCATATGCTGCCTCTCTTAACTGCACTCAACCATCAAAACTTTGCGAACCCATACTCTTAGCACTCAGTTTTCAACATCTCTTTTCCTGCTCTTTGATCTATATGACGTCAAAGAGAGGAGATATACTTAATATGGCCATTTCAGGAACACAGCTCTGGCTGTAAAGCCCCACCCACCTGCTGTGAAAAGCTTTTGTCTGCAAGGCACAACCAATCAGAAGAAATTTGCCTTAAATAGAGGTGGGAGCTGAAATAGATTCTGATTCTGATTCTTTCAGACAGATGATGAGCTGAGGCGCTGCACCAAGGCCTGTGATAAGAAAAATAAAGATGATTTTAAAAAGCGAATCATGCAAAGCTACTGTCCAAAAAAAATGGAGCTGGAAATAAGTATAACAGATAATTTAATGCTCATTTCTTCAAAAAATGTTGCCTTTCATTTGGCGCCTCTGACAATTTAGAGATCTTTATTTAAGAAACTGTAGGGTCTGTACAGAAATAAAATATGTTATTATTATGTTATTATTAGACATTAGTGTCTTCTGGATGTACCATTCACTAAATATGTTAAATATTGTTAAATATGTTAAATATGTCAGTGTTTCTTGTGTTGCCTCTAAATGGGTAAAACATTGGTAATAACAGGTTCAAAGCTGCCTCATGCAGTCAGATCTAAAAGCTCCTGTTAATCCTGCAGATGGAAGTTATTTTGTGTCACCACACACAACTGTAAAACTGTCAGTGAAATGAAACTTCTGTATCAGTTATGTTGTTATCAGCTGTGAGATAGACACACAGCTGCAAATATTAAATGATCCATGAAGAGCAAATACTTCTTCCAGAAAACCAATGGTGAGAATGAAAGCTGTTGCAAGTACAGGCAGGCATCACCTAATGGCACATATCTTTAGCAGAGTTAACGGTGAAGACTTAACAGCTCCCGTCTAAACACATGGAACCATTTTCCTGAAAAAACAATAGGAAAATCCTGAGAGCCACACAAAGACTTTTAGCCTGTTGTATGAATCAATTACTCCAAAGTGTCCATGCAGAGCAGCTTCAAATTGATTCTTCTAAAACAATAAATCTATGTCACATAACCTCAAACAGAAGTATGTAGCATGCCTGCAGGCAGCAGCCACTGCTTTGACAGCTCAAACTTCTGTATGGGAGATGGTTCTCCTTTCATAGGAATCATATGAGTCCAAGGGCAGGACGCCACCTTCCCAGGACTTAAATAGGAAGTCGAGATTGTAACCAGGCTGTATGGTGACCAGCAGTACATTAAAGTTTGATTTTATTATGTAACCCACAGGATGGTTTGCTGCTGGAAAATGTGCTCTTAGCCTGAGGATAGACAGGTGGGTGGATAATGTTTGGAAACAGTCAGAATCTGGCACATTTTCATATGAATAAATATGTTTTACTACTTACTATCACTCTGCAGTAAGTGAAAGCTTTTAAAGTGACTGCTGCAAATGCAAGCCATCTTCTCTTCCCCTGCTTCTGTGCACTTCTGTTTAGAACAAACAGAGAAGAAAGTGAGCAGTTTGCATGAGCATGTGTTACAGCTCACAGGGAGAGAGAGCACTGCCTGCAAAAACAATGGTTAAAAGAGAATAAAGTTCATCCTGTAAGGTATTTTATCACTACACCAGGTACTGAGGGAGTGCTCGGTAGAATTTAGTGTTGTGTGGGATTAATGAAGTGCTATCCACTTGCTATAATGCTAATTGTGCAGTGACACAGACAGGACAGTAGAACTGCATGTGTGCAGTTCCACACACAAAAGGAGAGAAGAGGGAGAAATAAGGATACTTTTTCCAATTGTATACCTCAATGAGAGCACTGAATTACCAAAAATACATGCTGTGGAGTTTTAGACTCATGGATACTTAAACAAAATAAGGAGAGATTTCAAGCACAGCCTAAAAGTTGTGTTTTAAATCATCAACTTTCATCAGGGCCCTATTCAGATGGTCAACCAACTACATGCTTCCAGCTTCACAGAAACCTATAAGCTGATGGATTATGTCAATGAGCACTCAAGCAACACCTCAAAGGTGACTTTTTGACAGTGTAGCTAGCCAGGCTACATTGTCATAGTTCAATCATGCATAGTTGTGTGAACAAAGTCAAATGTGATTCATTGCTCTCCTGCTATTTGATTTCTTTAAGCTGGAAGTGGGAAATAAACTCCCCAATCAGCAGCACTGCATGTACAAACATGTGCAGAGAGTGTTGCACCAATACACCAATGCTACAATAAACCTGGTCCTAGCTGGCAAAAAAAAAATGAAAATAAATGCATTCTCTAAGGCGGGATTGATTTCTAAATTTCAGGACAATAATCCAGAAGACATTTCATTCAACAAATATTTGTGACAATCTGGTAGATACTGATATATTAAACCACCTAAATAAAAACTAAGACCTACTACTGGTGCCATAGAAAAAGCCATTGCTTTGGGTAATAGGAATGTTAGCAGCAAATTTCAAATTATTTGTCAAAATATTTCACTAAAGCTGAAAGTGTTTAAAATCTTGTTATACTGATGGAAAAGACCTGTGCTGGCCAAAAATATGGAAGCCATATTTAATAAATACCTGCTTCCTTTGCAGAGGCGTTTCCAGGATTTTTTAAATGGAGTGACACAGGGTAGGCCAAGAGTAAATCATAATTATTGATCCATTCATATGTATATATCTCTTGAATGTCTCCGCTGCTGATGATTTAAATTAATTATATATTGCTGTGTAGCTTGATCTATAATAATGAAATTAATCTGCAAAATAATAAGAAACAAAAGGTTTAAAATAAATTATATAATTATATTGCATCCATATTATATTATATTATATTATATTATATTATATTATATTATATTATATTATATTTGCATCCAAAATATAGTGGAGTAAAAGCAGAAAGTAGCATAAGATTTTCCTAAATTTTCCCCCGTTTTTACTGGTTCCTGGTAGGATACAATACACTTTAAACAAAGAAAATGGAAGAACTAACTACTTAAAACCCATGAGATGTGGTGAGATGAGATGGTACTGTACAAAGTAAATTCTGCTGTGGAACTCAAACAAAAATGAGGTTCAGTGTGAACATCTCCAGGTAAAGCTAGCATGTCACAAATCTGCCACAACTATGCAAAGTCATTTGGGAGAGGTTTGGAGTGAAAAAGTAATCATATACCCCCAAGTCAAGATCTAATAGCATTTTTGTTTGAAACACCCATCACCATTCAATTATAAATAGGTGCTAATCAGATAGGGAAAAACTCAAAGTCGCTCCATTCCCTCTCTGGGAACAATTAGTCTCATTAAATTGTATGGCAATTGTATGAGTCACACATAGGATTTCTGTGTTGACGACTTTACTTGCTTGTTTCTGTTTGCATCATTCTGATGGATAAGGTGCTATTACGACCAGAAGACAATTCAACTTATTTTGATGTGAGCTCCTCTCTAATCAATATGCTATAACACAACTGAAGGATAAATCTGGATGATTGCACATCTTTCTTAACAGTGATCTCAATGGCCTCTAGTGGCAGTAAAATGATCAAATATTCTGATAAGCTCACGGCAAAAGTTGTCTCTCTTTAAATGCTATTCCTACAGGATAGAACCATTTGTTAACTGCTACAGGTCCTTTGGGCAGCGATGTTTACCTCCCCTTCCTTCCTCTATCCACAGCACTGTGGGACATCACGTGATCTGATGGAATTTACACTGGAATGAAGGCTGGGTATTCCATGTCTGGCTTTAATGAGGTTTTTCCAACACTAGAGAGCAAAATAAATTCTGAGCTGTAGTGGAAAGAATCAGACATCGAGTGAGGCTCTGAGAAGCTCATTAGAAATGAATGGAAATTGACATAATACAGTCGGCAGATAAAGTGATTTTCTTATTGCTTCTATTAGCAGGTATTTAGTGCAGTAGAGCTACTGGTGGACAGACATGGGTACAGCTGTGGAAAAGATAGATATCATCGTAGTCAATACTTTTCAGACAGCTGTCATCATTGTCCCTGAATCTTTGAAAGTAATGGAACAAACTTTTTGCATAACTGCAAGATGTCAGCTGCAATGATCGCCAGTAACATTACCCAGATCCTTGGGTCACTCCTTGAAAGACAGAGTTATTATTTTCTGTGGATACAAAAGGCTAATGAATCTGGCAAGGATGGGATTTGTGGAATATTCCATTGAATCTAACCCCTCCATTGATTGGGAATGTATGACATGTGTATTAGTCATGCAGTGTGTTTTATTTTTCCTGGCAGTGATGCTCACCACAGCATTATCACTCACAAAACTGCTGTATCCAGTTTGTCTAAAAACCTGCCTCGGGCCGTTCACGACCAACAGATAAGCCCAGAATGTAAACAAGTCATAAATGCATCTGCAGTTTTGGCTCAGCAGTAAAAGTTTACAAGGAGCAAGCCCAGCATTATGCAATGGAGTTGTAATGGTAATGGAAGCAATGCATGCAGGGTGAAAGGGGGGTGAATAACTGCTCCATCACCCACTAATCCACATTCATCCACCTGTCTAATCCTAACAGATAAATTGCAGCTGATTTTACCTTTTATGGCTAATAATGGGCACAGAAAAGAGCAACGGCTTTAGGGATATTCTAGTTTTAAATCATTAAACATGTATATTTAAAAAAAAAAAAAAAGTTTTTTTAATACATTTTAAAATATTTAAATTTATCCAGGACAACACAAACCCTGGGAAGAATTTTCTTTGATGGGTCTTCAATCAACCCAAGGCCAAAATCAACAAAGTTCTGGCTCTGAAAAGGGACACAAATGGCTCCAGCTTACCCATTTTCAACCCCAAAAGTAAATTATCGTCCACCAGTCTCTGTCTGCTCTGCTAAATATTTCCAGGAATCTAAAAAGTTGATTATGAAATGCAGCTTGTTACCAGAACCAGAGTCTGACATATTAATGAAGTTCCCTTAAAGAAAAGATTCCCTTGTAGTTCTTTGTGAAATAATGTTGCTTTGAAAACACCCTAATATTCAGGGCTGTGAATTACTGCACAAGACTCAACTTTCTCATTTGGTAGATGTACCAATATGCCAGTCTTAATTTAATCTGTAACATGAATTTTTCAAATACCATTATACCAGTGAATGGGCAAAACACACACTGTGACTTTCCAAGTGGTTTAAATGTACTATATTATTGGCCATTGAGAGTTGTTGGCTGCCTTTTGTTCCATTATCTGTCAAGATGATCCCACACTGCTTCAATAATGTTAAGATCCAGGCTCTTGGGAGGCCAATCCATGACTGATCCACGACTGATAGTGCTCCACTCTGTGAACCGGAGTCAAATTCCTTGTCTGTGTCAACAAACCTGGCCAAATTCTGATTCTGATTCTGGATTCTGATTTCTATCCAGGTATGCTTTTACTGCATTGGCAGTATGTATGGGATCATTGACATGCTGAAAATTTGCCAATCAGACACTTTCCAGATGGGATTATATGGTGGATCAAAATTTGACAGTACTTTCTGTGTTCATAATTCCATCAAGTTTGTCAAAATCCCCAACACCACTGGCTGAAATGCAGCCCCAGACCAAGACAGAGCCTCAACATGGTTTTACAGATGACTACAGACACTCACTGTTGTACCTCTCCTATGACCTCCTCCATACATATTGCCAATTTAAACCGAAAATTTCAAAATTGGGTTCATCACTCCATAAGACCAGTTGCCACTAATTCTCAGCCTAGTTCTTGTGTAACTTGGTATACTTCAGCCTTTTCTCTCTGTTTCCCTTCCTTAAGAATGGCTTCCTGAGAGCCACCCTTCCTTCCGAGACCATTTCTGATGAGGCTTCAGTGAACAGATCAACTGAAGGCCCAGGTGCATGTCGCAGGTCCTGTGTCAGATCTTTGCTGAATTTTTCCTATTTCTTAAGGACATGACTAGACATGACATGACTATTCCTTAAGGACATGCCAGCAGTGGTTAGCACTGTTGCCTCACAACAAGAAGGTCCTGGGTTTGAATCCACCATCTGGCCAGGGCCTTTCTGTGTGGAGTTTCTGCCCATGTTTGCATGGGTTCTCTCCAGGTACTCTAGCTTCCTCCCACAGTCCAAAGACATGCAGTTAGAGTGGTTAGGTTAATTGGTGATTCTAAATTCCCCATAGGTGTGAATGTGAGTGTAAATGATTGTCTGTCTCTCTGTGTTAGCCCTGCAACAGATTGGTGACCTGTCCAGGATGTACCCCGCCTCTCACCCTATGGCAGCTGGGATAGGTTCCTGCGAACCTGAATTGGATAAGTGGAAGAACATGGATGGGTGACTTTCAGATACTGTTCATCTGCTGTAGACAGTCTTTTAAACCTGTTACTTCTTCTTTTGTCCTCCACTTGTCTGGTTTCCTCAGATTTTTTAAGAACACACTGCACTCCATGCCAAGATATGCCAAGTTTTGGGCTAATGCCTCATTTTCTCTTGGTGCCACTTGAGTTTGGCTTGACAAGGGAGTCAATGAATGAACAGATAGTCCATGGATCACTCAAGGTATAAAGAATGCTTGCAAAAAGAAAAATGTTCTTTACAGACAATTCATAAAAGATAGAATAATAGAGAAAGTACAGTGGCCCTGAGAGGTCAAATGCACTGCAACCTAAGAAAACACCAGCAAATAGAAAAACGCTGCAAAAGCACACAAAACACAACGGAAGCTGAATAAAACACAATGGAAGTGACAAGCTAACAGTAAACAGCTAATAGCAAACATGTATCTACAGTATTTTATGAATCATGTGATTAAAACACACATTACCTGCATCTTTTTCTCCCTCACAACACTGATGAACCTTCTGCTTCTTTTAAGCATGTCTCAGTGCGATCCTTCACGTTTTGGTTTCTGTCACTTCCACAGCTGGTCCGTCACACTATTGTGTCCCCAGAATAATTTCCGTTGTGTTTTGTGTTTTTGTTTTTTCTATTTCTGTTGTGTTTTATTCAACTTCCTTTGTGCAGCATTTTTCTATTTTCTGGTGTTTTCTTAAGTTGCAGTGCATTTGACCTCTCATGGCCACTGTAAGTAAGAGGGGAAATATAAAATATATCAAAATAAGCTAGCTAATATTATGAGGATTATGAGGATTGTAAAAAGGAATCTTATAATAAAATATTAGAAAATAATGAAAACAATATTAAGGGTATTTGGAATTTGTTATTAACAGTATTATTAGAAATAGATCAAGTAATGCAGCTTGCCCTGAAAATTTTTTGTGTGAAAATGACAAAATCATAAAAGACATGAAAGATGTAGTTAGTGCTTTTAATAATTTTATTTTAAATGTGGGACCAGAGTTGGCCAAAAAAATAAATGTCTTGGAATCAGAAGGGGTTGGGGGAAATCTGAGGAAAGGAATTCTAGCTCTATTTTTTAGGGCAGTAGAAGGAAAAGAAATCAAAGAAACTGTCAAAAAAGAAAAAGTATGAATAAAACATCAACTGACTGGAATGATATTGATATGACAATAGTAAAAAAAGTTATTGAAGAAATTGAAAAATTGCTAACATACATCTGTAACTTGTCTTTTCAGACCGGTACATTTCCAAACAAGATGAAAATAGCAAAAGTAATAACTTTATATAAAGCAGGTGGCAGACACCATTTTACAAATTACAGGCCTGTTTCATTGCTCTCTCAGTTCTCCAAGATATTGGAAAAACTTTTTACAGACAGATTAGATGACTTCACTGAGAAACACAAACTGCTCACTGACAGCCACTGGAATTAATTACTGGAATGAATTGAAGAAATTCCAAATTCTATAGATTCTATAGCAGCAGAAATATTTATAGACCTATATATTCAATAAATTGGAAAGGTACGGTATCAGAGGGGTTGGACTGAATTGGGTGATGAGATTACAATTTTGTGTAATATATTAGGATATTTATATATGAGAGTTTTTTGTATTATTTGTCATATTTTATAATATATTGTATTATTTAATATTGGTATTTTAACTTGTTAATTACTGTTCTTACTGTCCTGGAGCAACTGTGACCACATAATTTCCTCTGGGATTAATAAAGTATTCTGATTCTGATGATTCTGACTATATATTAGATAGGTATATTTATTTATAGATAGTTTATGTGTATTTATTAGATTGTATAATCAAAACAGATATATATGATGAGCTAAATAGGGTTCTATGGATAGTTTCCCCCATTATAACAGCTATGTGTGGGGTGAATTTTTTTGGAATACATCCACCTGGACAGTTAAGTCAGACATGCCACTTTGATTGACGTGTGTCTTGACACAAGCAGCTGGAGTCGATCAGAGTCTGGACCTCTTCACTGTATGTGTGCTGCTGGTGCCTTTTGGAGCATTTTAAAGGATTATCTCAATATTATGGCTTGCTGTGTGGGACAGACCATCCAAGATGTTTGTACTTCAGGTTTCATGACTGAAATTCGACTTTATGAAAGTAGCTTGCAAACCAAGCAGTCCAGCAGTAACTGATAAATTAGCACTCCTACTTTTTATCCATTTATAGTGTCTTCTCGCTCCAAAAAACCAACATGTTAACACTAAGGCTTCATAATGCTCCAAATAACTCCAAAACCAGTGGGTGATGTCCGAGGCTACATCCATCTACTGTCTTTGCTTCAAACTTTATCTTTAAGTGATGATTATGCATGCAAATATAGCCAAAATCTAGTGTATCATCTTGTGATTTTGTGGTGATTTTGTGAGTTACAAAATCAGAAACGAGCCTATCCACTGAGATTCTTTGTTCAAAGTTCAGGCTGCACGTTTGGTTAAAGGTGGAAATTTTTACTGGCTCAGCTTGACTGTTTCACAATCTTGTCACTCACAGCATCATGATCATCATGCTTCAGTAGAAGCAAAAACTAATTAAAAAGGTCCATAAAAACAAGTGAAGCACACTCATATTTAAATTCAACCTTATGACCCACTGTTATTGGGGGGGGGGGGGCATTCAGGGGCATGGCATGCTCTGTCTCCCTCCTCTCTATTCCTATGGTACAGAGGTGCACTGTTCTGTCTGTACTACTGCACAATTAATGCGATGTAAACCCTGTCCAACATAGGTATAAATCCAGTAAAGTTTAAAAAGTTTAAATCCAGTCAAACCAAACAGCTGGAAAAGCTATTGAAATTCAGCCAGCTGTGGAGAAATTGTGGATAAACCTACCCTGATAAATACAAGTCAACATGGTGTCATGGTATCGAAACAATGGCAGCAGTTAATAAGGTATTTACATGTATAGATCTATATATAACTTCACTACAGCCTCACTGATTTCCCACTAATCCTTTAAACCCTCCTAAAACACTGTAGCTTCACTTCTACCCACAGGGTTACTGCAGATGGCCTAAGACACACACATACAGGCAAGACAGAATTTACATTTGGAGTAACAATTCACAGAAATCTTTTCATTTTGTACAACCTCGTCTGCCAAGCCACACAGAGAATGATGCCTCCCAAAGTTTTTGTCTTTGACAACAGCTGTGGGGTTTTTGTTATAAATGAAAGAAAAACACAGTAGTTAGCTCTGGCGGCAATCGTCATCAAGGCAGACAATGGAAGAACTCAAATTTCATCAACACAAATCAAAGAACGAAATAGCAGATGAATGGCTTGCAGGCTGCTCAATGTGACAGCACACGATTAGTGGTTTAAATATTTGGTCTTGACTGAGCCTTTGTTTTACCAAAGAGACAGCAGTGCCATCACATAATGACTTCTCTTGGGTGCTCTTAAGTGGAGAGTTTTGTGCCTCATTGTTGTCTGAAGTTTGAAATATGATATTCCACAATTGCTGATTATATGATGGAAGCCAGAAAGAGGAACGCAGGCTAAGATGTGCTAAACAAATATGGAAAACTACCTGTGCTGGCCCTGTGACTTGAAAAAAGAAACAGACTACCCATTAACCCAAGGCTTAATAGCACTTTTAGTGCTCAAGCAGCCTTTAAAACTGTTCCACATCATTTCTACAAAGTCTACTGTCTTGCACACAATATGCTACTACAGTAGGTGTCCTTAGTGATGACACTAACTTTATTATAGTCATTTTGAACTAAAAACTCCAACTAAGCATGGAAACACATTAGTTAAGTGAAATAAAACCAAGAAAGTTCTTTAGTTTTGTTTTTTTACTTTGATGAAATTTGGACACACCAAGCCTGATGAGGTATTGATGCACTACGGTCAGTATTAGTTTTTATTTTTATTTAGAAGTTTTGTTTTCACTAGAGATTTGTTTCAGTAAGTTTCCAGAGTGAGTAGGCTTGTTTCATTTTAGCCTTTTTTATGAAGTATTATAAGGTATTGGTATTTGTCAGGGCAAGCTCAGGTCCTCTTTTTTCCAGAGCATTGGGAGTTTGAGGGTCCTGTGCAGTATTTTTGCTGTTCCTAGGACTGCGTTCTTCTGGACAGAGATTTCAGATGTCATTCCTGGAATCTACCCCTACTATGTCCGGTTGGTTAGCCATTACTGGTTTGTCTGCTGTATCTGGATGTCACACAGGATCTTAGCATGGTCATTTTCAACCACCTTTGGGGGCATATCCCATTTTGACCTTGGGACTTCCAATACTCAGAACAGATGTTCTTGTATACTATGACATCCACTTCATTATGGCGTTCTGTGTATGCCCTGCCTGCTAGCATGTTGCATCCTGCTGTTATGTGCTGGATTGTCTCAGAGCCATCTCTGCACAGCCTGCACCTGGGCTCTTGCCTGGTGTCGTAGACTCCAGCCTCTATCAATCTTGTGCTTAGAGCTTGTTCCTGTGCTGCGATGATTAATGCCTCTGTGCTGTCTTTCAGCCCAGCTTTACCCAGTCATTGGTAGGATTTTTCAATATCCTAGCACATAATCAGTTGTGGCCATTTATTGTTTCATCTTCGATAGTGGTTCTGACACTTACTAGTCCTTGGCCTCCTGCTGAGGCAGGTTATTGGCTGGTAGTTGGATGGATGTGTGTGTGTGTGTGTTTTTTTTCTATTTTAGGTTTCTTCCTGCATTTTCTCAATCTAGCTGTAAGTGTAAAAGGGTGGTGCTACCACAGGGTGACCAATGAAGAATTTTGAAATTATAAAGGCTAAAAAGTGCAACCACTTTACACCTGGCATTTGGTCTTAGGTAGAACCTAACCATAGTCATCCTGTGGAGAAGGATAGAATATTGTCAGTGCACAAGGTAGCCCTGAAATCAGTCGTATTCATATGCTGGATAATGCTAAATGCAGACTGCTGGCTCTGTAACTTTTTCAATAAATAAAACATGTTATACACCAGTTATGCACCTACAATAGAGCAACAGAGAACTAAGATGTTTTGGACTGTAAACCATGGGAAAGTGCTCTGGGATCTAAAGTTAAAACCTAATGTGATCTCTGGTGGACACTTAAATATACGGAGCATTGTGTCCAAAACAGAGTACTTCAATATTTACTGTCGGACTCTAATCTTGATTATTTGTGTCCGTTTGAAACTTGGCTTACTCCAACAACATCATTAGGTGTTTATAATATTCCAAGTGTTGAAACGTTGATGTATGCTGATGACACACTGTTATATGTACATGACAAAAGACCCCAAACAAGTTGCTACTAAATTACCATCAACCATGCAAAAAGTTGTAAAGTGGCTAAAGAATTCATGTCTTATTCTGAATACAGATAGATTAGTGACTTTTTTTTCAGGATAAAAAAGGCAAAGTATTCTCCCAAACATCTAGTAGATTGATGGCAAAGAGTTAAAAAAAAAATGTAATGATCTTAAATATTTAGGGGTTACCTTAGATTCCACTCTTACAAGCAGATTTAAAAGATCTTTCACTGTCATGATCCTGGGTCTGTGGCCCAGCCTTGAATTCTGGACTTTCAGTTTCTGTTATTTAATGTTCTTTTTGATTCTTAGTTTACTGTAGTGTTTGCAGCTTTGAGTTTTGTACCTTTTTAGATATATTTCCAGGTTGGTTTCTTTATAGTTACATTCTCAGTTTTTTTAGTTGTAGTTATCTGGGTTAGATTCATGTTTGCAGTTTGGTTGTATTCCATTCCTTGTTCCCTGTGTTCTCCATGTCAAGTCTGTGATTCTGTGTTTTGTTACTTCCCGTTTTATTTTGGTAACCTTTGTTTCGCGTGTTCTGTGTTCAATTTTACTTTCCCCCGCCTCCTTATGTTTATAGTTTTCAGCCTTGCTTCCCACCTGTTCCCTCTTCCATCATTATCTAGTATGTATTTATTGTCTCTGTCTTATGTTCAGTGTCATGTCACACTGTTTGTTCCCCGCCTCTCTGCTCGTGAGGTTCCCTCGCTTACTTTACGGACTTTCTGTTTTGCCTGTTTTTGGATACACCTTTGTCAAATAAAGGTTGGTTTTGTTTCTGCCACTCTGTCTTCAAGTCTGCTTTTGGGTCCACCTTCCATCCTCATCCTCATCTCATGACAGCGATATCCTGAAATATAACACAGTTGTTTTTATACTCATTGAAAGTTGATACATCGAAGATATACTTGAATGCAACGATTCTCTATTATTTTCATTACTGTTTGTCATGGAGGTAACAGGCAAACAAGTCGAATGTGCAGAGTTACCAGGTAGCTTGACTAAGCGAAGCACCGCTTTTGCACAATTGGCCTTCTGCTATAAAGCAATTAAAGCTTTGAATATGCTTCCAAAGAATTTGAAAATCTGCACAGAGTTCCATATCTTCTCTTGTGATGTGAAAAAATGGATTTTGAGTACTCAGTCTTGTGATCATTAATGTCATTATAATATTTCTTTCTGGTTTTTATAGAATTTCAGTGATTGCAATTTTAATACTTATGTTGTTTACCATTTGTTATCAAGTATGCCTCTGTGTATATGTATGTGCATATATGTGGGTATGTGAGTGTGTGTATGTGTCTTTGCTGACTGATTTGTACTGATTGTATCTTACTGTCTTTTACCTGCCCAGGGACTGCATCTGGAAGTTAGCTAGTAGCTAAACCTGGTACAAAGCATCTTTTCCCTTTATGTGATTAATGTATTTTGTACATAGTCCCTGAAAGAAATAATAAGCAAAACAAACAAAAAAGTTGCACAGCTGCTATTTTATTGAAGAACAGCTTTAATGTAGCTACCACAGACAGTATAAAAGTTTGATGTAGATACTGTGATGTCATGCATTGGTTTCTGAAGTCTAATTTTGAAGCCTCGACATTAGTGTTTTCAGTGTCACCATCTTGGTTCCAAAACACCAGATGTGATGACTGTGAAACTACTTGCCCATTGGCTAATGACTTGTGATTGACAGGTCAACATACCACAGAAACTGGAATGATTCTTCTGGATATCTGTACCATCACTGCAGAAATGCTGAAAGCCAGAGGTGACTAAATGATAGAACGGTTCTCACTTACCATCAGTAGTGTCTGGATCTGTGAGAAGCTATCAGCCGACAGGCCAAATTAGCCAACGAGCAGTTGTAGTGATAATATTAACTAGCAAGATACAGTTAGCCAGCTGGCTGTATGAATCTGGGGATGGTTAGTTGGTATTGTCAGCTGATAAAGTAATTTAAAAAATGCTTGCTGAGTTTGGAATTTCAGTGAATTAGCCAACCTACTCAAGGCAGAATTTTAAAACACAGAAGGATGATGGCAAAATCTGGCACCAGCTCATGGAAAACGTTTGATGTTGATCAAAGGTGTGAATGGGGGATTGTGTGGTTGTCAGTCTCTCTGTGATGGACTGGACTGGTGTCCTGTCCCAGTAGCTTAAAACACAGTATGAAAACTTAAAAACCCAGGGTCCTTTTAAGCATTTTTATTAATTTCTAGCTTGACTTAGGTCAAAGTCATCAAATGTGATAACTCTAACCCTAACCCTACCCTAGCCCTATATTCTTCATTCAGTTAGAATGTTTATTTATTCACTGATTGCCAAAACAATTAGTAGAAAAATTCAATAAAAACAAAAATGATATTTTTAGAGTTACAGTTAGAGTTAGATTGGGGTCATCACCGATGACAACTTAGACCTCAGAGGGTTAAATAATCAAATCAATTTATTTCATTTGCATTAACATTTTACAAAGTGACAAACTTTTTGGGAAATGCGAGTGGGTAAAATGAATATAATATTGAAAGTTGGATAAAAATTGTACTGGTTGTTTTGTGCACATACCAGAAGATCACCCCTTGTCAGGTGGATCCAGAAAGAGGTTGAGAAAGGTGGACAAAGAAGAAGTTGAAAAAGAAAGCAGGAAAAAAATCTGATGGTTGGATGAGTTAGTTATTTTTTCTTAATTAGTTATTTTTTAGTTATTATAAAAGCAGTTCTGTCATGGTCCTGGGTCTTAAATATCTTCAGTTTGTTTGCCTCGTGTGTATTTAAGGCCTCAGTTTGTCTCAGTTCCTTGTCACGTCATACTGTTTGCACTTCCCCCACTTCAGCAGTTTCATTTTGTTTATTAGTGATACAGTCTTGAAGCAGTTAAATGGAGGTTATATCAACACTAACACACTGGTCTCCCATAGGTGTTTAACTGGACTGAGATCTGGGTTAGTGCGTGGAGATTCCTTGATATCTGACACAAAACAGATGTTGCATCTTCACTTAGTGTGGTTAGTAAGCCTGCAGACTCAGTGTACAAAGGCTTTATAACACACTTCCACATGAGGCTAGTTGGTTTGAAAGAGCACTTAATTTGGTGGAGCTAGCACAAGAATTCACAAACAGAGTGAAAGTGTGTAGTGAGAGTGTGTAGAGGCTGGATTAGAATTGGGCCATAGACTACTAAACAAAGGGTTGTATTACAAAGCAAGATTTGGGTTTATTGAGGTAACCTCAGGTTTAATCCTGGGTTTTCAGTGTTAGGATGGTTGTTTACCTCTTACCAGGGTACATGACCATGGTAACTTATGCTGCATATCTGACTTGCTCGAGAGCAACATCACCATTATGGTCACCTCTGTGTATAGTTTTATTGTTCTATATGCCTTACAGGGCACCCATTTGTACTTGTGAACCTTATATCAAATTTGCGGGTAGACTAAGCTTATGTTTGAATTCAGTTTTTGTATTTCTTCTTTACTTTCACACTGTTAAACACCACTGCAGCTGAAAGAATAAATGCTATAAAATTGTCATATGCACATAAAAACATTAATCTATTTGGAATACACAATTGTAATCTGTCAGATCCTCCCATGTCTTAATGAAGATGGTTATTATATATAAGTCTGTTAACTTACACTGGTTTTGCTGGCATTCTTTCCTTGGGAGCTTTCAAATGGGCTCAACCTTATGAATATTAGGTGCCTTTCCACTTAAAAGTTCACACACATTCATACAGTGCTTTTCCTCTCACACACCACTGCCTTGTCTGGAGCAGCTATGTAGCTTTAAGTCTGTATAAAGTTTTTAAACTTCTTAGGTAAAAGGCAGGCCCAACAACCAATACTGACATGGAGCTTAGTGTGTTATTCCATACAATCACAAGTCATAATGCTAACTAAAGATACTGGAGCTCTCAGAAATAAATCCTCAAAGTTCACTGACTCATTCCGACTTAATTTTTTTAATTTACATTTTATACTTTTACAAAACAACTCTTTTTAAGAACAACAGGACTGCAAAGCCAGAACACTAGCAAAGATTGAGAACAACCATAAACTCTTAAATACAGAGTGGTCTTGTCAGTTTTTAACAGCCAACTGTGGAATATGATCCAGTTAAAACACTCAACACCACAAACGTCAGTTCCCCGGATACAGTGTGTGCAGGTTGCATTACTATCTGGGATGTTTTTGTACAGGTTTTCCAAACTACAGTTTAAATACAATATCAAAGACACAAAATACAACAATCTGTCTCAAAGCAGGTTGTAATCAAGTAGCCTACAGTATAAAGAATATGCAACATAGTATGAGTGTATATACTGGATATTTATATATATACACACACTGCAGACAGTCACAAAGTAAAGACTACCAAGGCCCCCCATACTCCCATACTAAGCTGTTCTATTCACATTTAACAAGAATATCCATGAAAC
>VUQS01029650.1:8230-16094 GCA_015108495.1 Heterochromis multidens | reverse complement strand
TGTGGAAATGGTTGGCGTTTAAATTTGCACAATGGGCTCAAACAAAGTCGACAACAGCAAAAACTAACAGAAACACATCAACACAAATGTCACATCAGGTTTGGCTTCTTGTTGACCCGGGTGGCTGCAGTGCCAACAGTAGCAACAGAAGGCTCTTCTTGGTTTGGTATGAAGCAAAGAGAAAATAATTAAGACTACTGGGTTCATAGCAGGCATAGAAGGTCAAAGGCCAAGTTGCTGAGTGAGAGTTTGGCTGCCGCTGAAGGTCTTCATGAGGGTTCAGTGTGAGGAAATAAGTAAGGCTGGCTTGTTAGCAACATCCTAAATAAATCATCAATGTTACTGAATAAAATACTGTTACCATAAGCAGTTATTGAATACGTGACTGTACGATTGTGATTTTCAATACTGTAGGGCTGTAACAAAATATCTAAACATTAAAAAATATGACAGTAATGTGGTGCTAATAACATAATGTCACTCTGTCCACAATTATATCGTTTTAATTCTGGGTTCTGTTGATGACTAACACCGCTGTTTTTAATCTCATTGTGAGTCACTGAAAAAAAGAAAAGAAAAAAAAAACTGTCAACAGCAACTTTTAGATTTTCTCTTTTTTAATAAGGAGTAAACTGTCGCTGTCCCTGCTTTCACCAAATTTATTTTTATTTGAACTTCAGTGATATCTTGTGCAGTATGTACGATGCAGTGGGACATCCTGGATCCAGAGTGTGCACATACAAAGCAACGCAAGGTTATCATCCAGAAATAGATCAGTCTGGTTGATTAGTTAGTAGTGGTGCCTTTTTACTGTTTATATTACGATTGTTGCAAAAAAAGATTAAGTAATTGGTGCTTTGATCCATTTCCAAAGATCTGTCAAAAAAAAAGATCTGTGAGCAGAACTTCCACACAGACTACTAATTTCTAAAAACAGATATCTGCACATTCATATGTAGAATCAGTTGGCAAGGGAAGATTTATGCTACTCAAAGCATTACATGCAGGTAAGCAATCCATGAGGAGACCTAGGGAGGAAATGCATCTGTAAAATGCTATTGTCTGACGCCAGTCTTCCTTCTGTTAGTTTATTATACTTTTATTTTTTATTTTTTTTTATTTAGAAGTCTTGAACTCCACTATCCTGGAAACCCCACAAAATTGGCATTTATCCCCAGAGAAAATGAGCAGACTAGCTGTTGGGTTCCAAGATTAGAAGATCCCAGATGATGCCATGGGGGGGGCATCAGTCTAAGTAGAGGAAGCCACCTCTTTCAGCTCATTCAGGGGGACGCCAAGGTGTTCCTAAGCCAGCCAAGAGACATCATCCCTTCACCGTGTCCTGGGTCTGCCTGAAACACCTTGCCCAGGAGGCATCCAAATTATCAGCCAGGAATGATATACTTGCAAGCTCTGCAGCTGTCGCTCCTTCTTATGCATCACCTACAACTCTGGTGTTTCTTTTGATAAATGATTTAATAGCCTCAATCCGACTCTGACTGGATTTTTTGGATTGTATGTCATTGTTTCACCTTAAAGAAAACAACCCCAACAATGCAGCCCTCTGCAGTTTTTGTTCTATATGCACACTAGAGGCCAGTTCATTGTTAAAAGAAAATGCCCATGCAAGAAAGGCTCTACAAAGCCCCTTTTCCAGACATCGATGTGTTGTCTAAGAATTTGAAATGTGAGTGAACCAGGAAGGTAAACTGGTTGTTTTCTGTGCAGCTGCATTAGTCGTGATGTTTTTACCGTACTCTTAAACAGTTGCACATGCTATTTTATTTTATTAACTTTTTCATGTTGTAGGAATTAGTTTATGCATAATTATGATTGTATTATTTAAAAAAGCTTGTGCAGTGGTGTCTGTAGTTGCCTAGTGTGGAATATATAAATCGTTTTCTGTGACAGAATACATTTAGTCCTTTGAAACACTGTGAGCTCAGAGTTATTTCATTAGTCCCACCCATGAACACATCAAAAGCTCCTGCCAAACTCTCAGTGAGCAGCTCCAGCCAAAGGTCAAGGCCATGGAAAGGTTGTGCTAAGCTCAAAGGTCGTGGTAAGGTAATAACACTGCATTAGGTCAACGCATTTACCCAGATGACGATTGACACTTGGTTTCAAGTTTTAAAGAAAGTAAACCCCTTCCCTTGATGCTGACATACACTCAGAACTAACTTACAAACCTCATACGTTCCAGTTTTTCCACAGGAGTTTAAACATTACATTGTGGAAATCAGCTACCCACACACACACAAACACTTTTTTTAAATAACAGGCATTCCTTCATCCTCACTGATGTATGATGAGTAATATCACAGACAGTATGATGGATGTGTGGATGGAGCAATATGATAGGTGGATGTCACACCACACAGACACATGACCACATAAGGAAAGAGCTCCGTCAGTGTCCAGTCCTTCATCGCTACCAAATCTATCAGGAACTCGACTTTAAGGTAAGAACTCTTCCATTACAGTTCGTCAACACCCTTCAGAAACCTTGAATCTCATGCTTCTCCACTATTTTTAATTGAATAAGTTGCTAACTATTGAAAATACATTTTAAAATGTCAAAATGTTCCAATGTCAATGTGGAAAATCATGTTTCATCCAAGAAACATCGGCTCTTTGGGTAGCACAAGGTTTTTTTCAGGGTGCTGACACCACATGTCTATAATGAGACTTTTTTTTTCATTGTAGTACTATTTGTTCAAACTGCTACTGTTTCCCTACTTCACAATTGGCTCACACAAACAGACACCAACAGACAGAGTGATATTTACAGTATTTACAACATATTTTATCCTCCGTAAACTGCTGTGAACCGAGGAGAGGCAGCGAGCTTGGGGACTGGACTCAAAGGTGACCTTTATCTCAGCCACACCGCAGGTAGAAACTTTAAAAGGTTGTTGAAATTGTTTTTGAAAATGTGACATTTTGAAGTCCCTCAGTTAAATTGAGATACAGTATGAAGCCTGGAGTGAATAGGTAAAGGACAGGAGGCGAATGAGACGGCAGGACACGTCCTTCAGGGGAACAAAAGGATTCAGAAGAGTTTTATAGATAAGGCTCATTGTTTTTGGTTTTTTGTGTTCAGAAACTGTCTTAAATAAAACCTCCACTGAAAAAAAATCCAAGTGGAAATTGGGCTTTAATTTAACCATTTATCCACACCTTTTAGCTGTTTAATTTTACTTAGTTTGTTTAGTGATAATTTTACCTTTATGTATACTTAGCTAGCCAATTTAGCACTCTATTCACTTTTTGAGCACTATACAGTAATGTGAAACAGAAACCAACTGCACCCTATGATTCAGTAGCTTGTTCAATCAACTTCAGCAGTGATAACTTTAATCATTCTCTGTATGACTTTATCAGTGTCTCACATCGTTTTGTGAAGGAATTTTAGCCCACTCTTCTTTACAGCATTGATTCAGTTAATTGAGATTTCTGGGCATTTGTTTATGCACAGTTATCTTAATGCCCCACCACAGCATTTCAGTCAGGTTGAGGTCTGGACTTTACCTGGGCCATTGCAACACCTTGATTCTTTTCTTTTTCAGCCATTCTGTTGTAGATTTGGTGCTGTGCTTGGGATCATTGTCCTGTTGCATGACCCAATTTTAGGCAAGCTTTAGCTGTCAGACAGATGGCTTTACATTTGACTCTAGAATACTTTGGAGGAGTTCATGGTTGACCCAATGACTGCAAGGTGCCCAGGTCCTGTGGCTGCAAAACAAGTCCAAATTATCACCCCTCCATCACCGAGCTTGACCGTTAGTGTGAGGGGTTTGTGTTGATATGCTGTGTTTGGTTTAGTGCATTATGTGCAAACATCTCCACTTTCATCTTGTCTGTCCAAAGGACATTGTTCCGGAAGTCTTGTGGTTTGTTCAGATGAAACTTTGCAAACTTAAGCCATGCTGCCGTTTTTTGGGGGGTTTTTTTTAGAGAGAAGAGGATTTCTCCTGGCAACTCTCTGAACAAGCCATACTTTTTCAGTCTTTTTCTAATTGTACTGTCAAACTTTAACATTTAACATGCTAACTGAGACCTGTAGAGTCTGAGCTCTTGGGGTTTTTGCAGTTTTTCTGAGCATTGCACAGTCTGACCTTGGGGAGAATTGGCTGGGACGTCTAGTCCTTGGAAGATTGTGGCATTGTGTTAACACACACCTGAAAGTTATGTTCCAGACCAGCAAACTGTGCAAACTTCTGCTTTTATAGAGTTGCTCACACTTGCTGATGATCAATTAATCAAGTGCATTTGATTAGCTCCTTACCCTCTCAATTCCTGTGGAAGCAGTAAAGGTGTACTTAGTTTTTCACAGGACTGCATGGAGTCCTGTGAAAACTCTCTTTTTCACGACTGTATAGCCATTTAAATAATTTATGCATTATTTTTGGCTGACATTTTTAAAGTGTTTATCAATTTTCTTGAAAAAAAATATTTCTGCAAAATCTAAGTTTTACTTAAATCAATCAATGGATTGTTTTTTTCATCCCCCCAGATTAGTTTACATGATCTTTCCCTAACCACTTTGCTATCTGGTTGGCCCAAGCAGACTTTTTAACAAGCTGTATATCATCTGTTTAATCTACACATAAACTTCTTTTTACAAACAACAGTTTGTGGCATTAACTTTTATGATTTTGTACAGATTAAACTAGCAAAATGTGAACTTTGGACAGAAAAAATGTGAGCTGCTTTCCTGTTTCCAGTCTTTAGGCTAAGCTGGGCTAATCACCTGTTGGCTAAAGCATCCTACATTTAGATATGCCAATATCTCTCAGCAATAAAAATATATTTCCCAAAAGGCAGTTTCTGAATTCTTCAAAACTAAAGCAAAAACAATGAGCCTTTATGTGTCGATATAGCAAATATTAGCCTTCTGAGGACCTTCTGAGGAAAAGACAGATATTTAGGATACTGAAAGGAATTAACCAGCAGCGTAAACAGGCACAGTATTCAATCATCTCCTCAGTTTGTGGGTGACAAGTAAAACAAATGAGAGATGTCCTTCGGGCCAGCAGAAGGAAAGCTGGAGGGCAAAGGCAGAAAAAAATGGGACGTTTCCCGGAACAAATGGAAGACATCCTGGTCACCTAGTGGCAGGGACTACAGAGACAATAACCCCTAAACCAGAGGGAGCATTTGAAAATGAGTCAGGTGTTCATATCTTAATGAAAGTGGTTGAGGCCTTTTCACAGCGATTCACTGTCAGTTTTTCAGTCTCATCTAGATAAGAGGTAAGAGCCATTCATAGGAAATGGCAGTATAGTCCATTGAGACACTGGATGATGAAACAAGATGAATCCAATAGCACCTTCATGGTGTCCCGGTGTTGATATGGTGTGCATCCTTCAAGTAGCCAGGTGTTGACTTCATTAGTGTCTCACAACAACAAAATGGGCATTTAATAGCTATCTAATGGAGCTCATCAGCAGCAGAGACAGGTCTCGTAAAAGTCTTCAGTAGATTTAATGGCACAGACCAAAGGTGGGGATGGTGTTCACAGGATAAACAATACTAGAGAACCTGGTTTGCTAGCAGTGGAACAATCTCCCACTGTTGCAGACCAGAGATCAGGTGACTTGTGCGGCTTCCAGAAAAAAAACAAAAAACCCCCCCCCAAAAAACCCAGTACATCCTCAAATACCATCCATCCATCCATCCAACCATGGGGACTCTAGAGTAAAAGCAAGGGAACGTGTTTGGCTTCCAGTCAATCAAATCAGTGAAAAAATGTTCTAGACCAGTTTAGGGGACACTTATTTGGTTTGTTCGAGATGACATGGTTTGTATTTTAGATCATATAAGAAGGGAACTGTTTGGTTTTTAGTTGATCCAAATAAACTTTCCAGTCTTTCCAGTGACTGACTTATTTGGTTTTCCAGACGGTATAGGATGTATCCCTAGAATACACCCTATACCTTCTTGAAGAACTTGTTTGTTTTCCAGTAAAGTGACATGAACACATTATCTTTCTTCAAAGAATTTATAGAAAAAACATCTGCATTCCTGACTGGATTTGTTTGGTTTCCACTTGATAAAAAGAGGCTTGTTCTTGACCAGATTTGAGGAAACTTCCTCTCCAGATTCCAGGACTTGAAAGGGGGTGTGTTCCTATCCAGATATGGAACTTGTTTGATCTAAAGGTTGACAAAAGAGGATGTGTTGTAGACAAGGTCTGAAGGAACTTCTTCAGTCTAGAGCTGATAAAAGGGGATGTGTTCTTGACCAGATTTGTCTGGTTCCCACTTTCTAGTACTTAAAGGGATCATATTTTAGAACTGATGCACAGGACTAGAAGATAAAACAGGAGGTATTCTGACCAGTTTTGAGGGTTGTTTGGTTTCCAGGTGATGAAAGGTAGTCTACTGGTCCAGATTTCAGGGAACTTGTTCTGTTTTCAGGAGATTAAATGGGACACACACTACATCAGGGGCACCGTTTTTGGTTTCCAGTTGATGACCAGGGATATGTTCTAGACCAGACCTGAGAGAACCTGTTTGTTTTCTATTTGATGAATGGTGACATGTTTTAGCGTGAATAAGAGAGAATTGTAAGAATATGTAATTTAAAGAAGATGAAGAGGGAGTTAGTCTATGCCAGATAGACAAGACAACATATTTAGATTGAAGAAGATGAAGCTGAACACATTTTAGATCAGATTTGATGTTCTTTTTTTAGTGTGTGAAAAAGAGAATTTGATTTCCAGATTAAACAGGATTGGTACTTAGCCAGGGGATGTGCTCTAGACCAGATTTAAGGAACTTGTTTGGTTTCCAGACTACAAAAGAGGATGTTATCTAGATGAGATTTAAGGGAGCTGTTATTTGAAGGGAACATACAGTAAACAGAGGTCTTCCATGAATTAATTATTTCCATAAGATAAAAATAAATGTATTCTTGATCCAATGTAAAGAAAATTGGTCGGTCAGTAAAGGGTGACAGGTTCCAGAGCAAAGATAACAAAACCTGTTTAGTTTTCAATAAGAAATTATGGTGGTTAGGGAACTTGCTTGGTTTCCAGTGACTGAAATAGGCTTCAGTCACATTTCCAGTAGAAGAAACAGTAATAGGTTTTGCACCAGAGGTATAGCAACTTGTTGGATTAAAGCAGATGAAAGGTGACAGAGACTGAATTGCAAGGAGAGAAATGGGATGAATTCCACATCACAAGAGAGGGAACTTGTTTTATATCTCGTAGCCAAAATTGGATTATTTGTGGACTAGTACTGAAGTAACTAATTTTATTTCATAAGGCATGATGGAACTGATTGATGTCAAG
The DNA here is from genome assembly GCA_015108495.1 of Heterochromis multidens. NCBI lineage: Eukaryota > Metazoa > Chordata > Actinopteri > Cichliformes > Cichlidae > Heterochromis > Heterochromis multidens. The sequence goes on along the minus strand of VUQS01029650.1, from coordinate 8,794 downwards.
TAGATTTTACTGGATTTGTTTCAAATGAGGGAACCTCTTTTTGGTCTCTAGAAGGAGGAACAGAACTATCTGAATCACACTGGGTCAAGCCGGATATGGTCTGTTCAGTTTCCTGAAGGTGAAATGGAATAAGAACAATAGGGGAAGTGATTGGTTTGGTTTCAGATGGAGACAAGACAAAGAGTTCAAATCAGACTTATTGGCTTCCAGAAGATAAAAATCATTTAGTTTCCAAACTAAGGTGACAAGGTGTCATATAACAGGCTCTAGACCAGATTAGAGGGAATTCATCTGGTCTGGAAATTCATCAGATATCCAGGTGTAAAGAAACTTTCTGGGTTTCCAGTGGACCAAACAAAGACTGTTCTGTTCTTCAATTCAATGAAAGGGGGATGTGTTTTAGACCAGAGGTGAGGGAACTTGCTTGGTTTCTAGTATTGGAGATTCCTGCTCTGGTTCTGGTTCCAGTGTATCTCCACTGGTCTGGTCTTCAGTGCTGCTCACAGTGTTGGATTCTATGGGCGCCTCATCCTAGACAAACACATGTTTTACTATGAAAATAAA
>VUQS01029648.1:0-13675 GCA_015108495.1 Heterochromis multidens | reverse complement strand
GGCGCTGGGGGGCTTGTGATAAACAGAGGCCAGGGAGCCAATGTGGCATATGAGCTCATCCAGTAGGGTGGGCTCTATGAGGTCAGTCTCCTCTGAGATCAGGGGCTTCTCTGACAACACCACCTCTTTAGCAGTCACAGGGTCAGTGGACAACAGGCGCCAATAAATGTAGCCCCTGTCACGCAGGTCAGGGTTGTCAGAGTCCTGCATAGGAGGTCAACAAGTGTTGCAAATTATATTTCTTATATTCAGATTAGGGATGCTCCTGTTGACTAATTTCTTAGGTGTCTAAACGAGGAAGAAAAAAAAAAATTTGACTGACTAGTCTAAAACTAAGAAACACTCAGATATCAAGTTAAATTTGAGGACAGTGTCAAAAACTGTCTAAACAAAGGCATCCGAAACCATTAATCACATTCTTCATTAATGTTCATAACGCATTGTACATTATGAACGATGCACGTTGTTGTACAATTCATGACAACTATCTCAATAAAAGTTAAAATCTAAAATGATAAACAATGAATCATTCGTGCATTTTCTTCTGCTTATCCAGAGCTGGGTAGCAAGGGCAGCAGCCAAAGCAGAGACGCCCAGATCTCCCTCTCCCCAGCCACCTCCTCCAGCTCTGAGGCGTTCCCATACCAGCCAAGAGATATAATGTCTCCAACGTGTCCTGAGTCTACCCCGGGTTCTCCTCTCAGTAGGACATCCCCAGAACACCTGACCCAGGAGGTGCCCACCTCAATGGGCTCTTTTCGATGTGGAGTAGCAGCGGCTCTACTCTGAGCCCCTCCCGAATGACCGAACTCCTCACCCTACCTCTAAGGGAGAGCCCAGCCACCCTTCGGAGAAAGCTCATTTCCGCCGCTTGTATCCATGATCTCATTTTTTTCGCCCTCAAAATAACTAACAATAACAGGCTTAACAAAAATTTCAGGCCTAGATTAGCAGTTACAGCGTTTTTCTACAATGATGTCAGGGCTGCAGCTCCATCTGGTGGTAGATGGCTGCATAACATTTAGGCCACAACAATTTACCGGCATTCGACATCAATTAAAATATGAGCAATTAGATTAAACGACTAGTATGTCTGGTGCCGACTAGTGACAATAGCAATGATTAGTCGTCTAGTCGTGCACATCCCTAATGCAGATATCACATACTAGAAGATCGTGAGGACCACAGTTTCACAAGTTGTTTCTATAGTGGCAGCTAAGAAACTTAAATAGACGAGGATAACAGTTGGGAAAAAAATACTTATATTACATCTATGTTATAGAAAGACATGCGTCTCAGAGAGGGCAAATCAAACAGGCAGAAACAAACCAAAAAACTCACGTACTCATGTAAAGCTTCAGAACGAAATATGACACTCACCTGAGTCGCCAAGCTGAGGACTTGTTGCACCAGCTCCTGAGTCTCTGATGGCTTCTTAAGGAACAGCTTGACAATGGCGGTCAACAGAGTAAGCTGGACCTGCAAGTGCAGTCAAACACTATTGGAATATGGCTGTGTTTTATATGCCTCTAAAAGTCCAACCTCTCATCGTAGCTGTGGGAGATTGAAACAAGTTTGGAAATAGCCAATGTGAGATGAGGACTAGGTGGATTCTTTAGAAAAAGCCTCCTAATCCCCCACTACAGCAGATATAATATTTACAGAAACATCGATAACATATACAGGAAAACCACTCCAAACAACCTGTGTGGAGACATCCACTAACAGATGTCCCAGCATATCACGAGGGCCTAGACATCTTAGCGACCCAAAGCACTGGACGTTTACATTAAATTGGCCCAGCACTGATCTAATTCCCTTACTATACTTGAGATATCATGAGATTATTGGCAATCTTTCTGGTCCTACTTTCAATTTTAACTTCAAAACAGATTTTATATTCTGACTTAAATGTTTTCTTGTTTAATACACAATGTCATCACAAGTAATAAGAACGTTGTCTACATCTTTAAAAAAAAAGGAATCACCCATTAAATACAACTCGAGGAAATACATGAAAAAAAGTGTTTTATTCTATATTAACTGTTCAAATTCAACTCAATGTTTTTATATAAGAAAGATCAGCCTTTCCAAACTGTGTCACGCTGCTCTCTTATCTCTGTTTTTTTGTTTATTTAAATAAACCTACCTGGGTGCTCTCATCATGGAAGCCCTCAAGGAAGCTCTCCAGCAACTCGTCAGCGTTGTCAATCCTCTCAGCATACTCGCCAACAATCCAGATCATGGCAGCTCGAGCGTCAGGCTCGTCCAGAGAATCCAGGTTCTCACAGAGTGTGGCAATGATGCTTTCATACCTGAAGAACACCGTATCTCAAAGGTCAGAATTAGACTACACACTACTGCACTACACTACATGAAATGACATGTACACATGTGAGCTACACAGTCCTGGATGGACTACATCAGTTTAAAAAAAGTTTATATAAAGGACTGGACAGTTACTTGTTACATTTTTCATGTATTCAGTGAGAAACCTACTTGTTGGGGTACTTGCGGAAGATGTCCCTGATGACCACAATAGCCTCCTGAACCACGTAGTTGACCTTAGTCTGGATCAGGTCCAGCAGAGTGCTGACACAGCGCTCTGCTGATTGCTGTAGAGGAACAGGACAGACACATCATGTCACCTTTACTACAGGAAAAGTGTTTAAAATAACTAATAACACAACATCATTTCATGTGTTTTAAACTGGAACAAATGTGATTAACAGAGTCTGTCTGGACGAAAGAGAATCTCCTGAGGTCTTTGCATTTCTTTTGCAAAAATAATTCTCATATCAGCAAACCAATCATATTCATCCTCGTTGAAGTTTTCTGTGAAAAACTCTCATTTCATTCGTGGTTCAGAGTGTTAATGCTAGCAGTACAAGCAGCATCAGCAGCCTTTATTCCTTGAGGTTCATGTCTGTCCAAGAATTTGCTCTGCTCAAGTAATTTAATGGCAGTTTGTGACAAACACTACATGCAGCCACTCATTCTCTAGATTTAAAAGCAGCAGATTAGGCTGGTTTATGGGGCCGTCTGTCTTACTGTTCTTATTTTTTGCTACCATTTCACACAAAGAGAGGGGAGCTGCTGTCCCAACAGTTAACTTGTGTTGTGCATTAATAATGTATGAATTATTAGTTTAATTGACCAGTATTTATAACGCTGACTAGAAAGGGTAGCAGGGTTTAACTGAGCAGGGCCATACATCTCACCTCCACTTTGATGGCACAGCGTCCGATGGCTCGTACAGCCTTACGTACAAAGTCCACATCTACCTCTGTGGCATATTCCTTCAGTTCAGCCAAAACCTGCAAATGAGAAAACAGCAGTGAATCATTTTATATCTACTTTCTAATAATAATGTTTTAGATCTCTGAACAAATAAAAGCTACAGTTTTGTTTTCTATGAAGTACCTGGGCAATGTTGGCCTGAGAAGCCAAACGGATCATGATGTCCAGTTTCTCCAGTTTCACATAGATGGGGTCATTATACTTGACAAAGAACACCTTGATCTCCTGCTTCAGGATCTCAGGCCTGCACAAAATCAATACATTACACATTAGAGTGTGGTACCCAGTCCAAAAGAAAGATGCCATGGAGGGATTTTGTGTGATAGTGCTGAATAAGTAGCAGGCCACTCTAAGTGTATGACTGTGTGTGATACAGTAATATAGGCTGTTTATAGACCTCAAGCTGCTAGACAAGAAGGTTTAGCCTGTGTGTCTGCTAAGGTTTAGTGTGTCTAATTACACTAAAAAATTATATTAGAAGGTGATGAGCCCAAAAAAGCACTAACACAGAAATTCTTCCTTCTCAGATTCCAAATTTCTTGTCATCAGTGTGTGTAAACAAATGACAGTAAACCTTTTTTCTGCCCTTTCTGAACATATACCTCTTCTGGACGATGAGGTTGATGTTCCTCAGAGCCACATACTGGACCTCTGGCTCTCCGGAGAGCAAGGTGACCAGTGGGGGAGATAACTTCTTCAGCAATGTGTTGTAGTAGTCAGAGTCCTTGGGCAGCAGCTCCAAGAACTTCATCAGCACCTTGACAGCTGACAGCACCACTGCTGAGTTGGCATGAGACAGTCGGGGTGTGACACGCTCACAGATGCTGAGAAGAAGCAGAAATGCCATGATTTTTAGTGGTGTCATGCAGTGATACTGTTGGGCTTATGTCTCTAACTTTTCCTTAATATCGCAAATGATCTAGTCCCAATTAAAAGTTGACAAGATTGCTACCTTTGAGCCTCACGCTCATCCTTGGGGTTGTAGTTGGACAGGCAGTCCAGGATGAAGGTCTGTCCCCACTCTGTGCACTCGTTGAGGGCCGTCAGCAGCTTGTTGATGTTCTGCGGATTGAGGTCCAGCAGGTTGCTGTTGGGGTGAGACTCACTGATCTCTGATAAAGCAGCAACTGCATTGGCCACAACCTAAAACACAGATATGAAACAATAAGGATTTCATCAATAATTAACCGTAAATTAACACATCTTTATTAGTCTTTAATGGTAATCCAAAGGAAACTCAAACAGTAGTCACAGGTACAGAGGAAAGATACAGCCCAAGATGAAAAGAACTGAGATCTACCATGGGATTTGAGTCAGCAATGAGATCTCTCAGCGAGTCCAGGAAGCCCTGGTCCTCCACCATCTGGGCATTGATGTCATGAAGTTTAGCTACACAAACAGCTGCCGTCTTCCTCACGTATGGGTCCTCATCCTTCAGGCACTTCCTCAGCGGCTCACACAGGTACTCTGTAATCTTGTCCACCCGAATGCAGCCCATGGTGCGAACGGCAAGAGCCCGGATCAGAGGGTTGGGGTCCTCACAATCCTAAAGGGCAGGCCAAGAACATTTTTACAGGGACACGTTGCCAGTGGGCCTTAAAACTTAAAACTGATTCTTGTTGTAGGGTGGAGCAAATCATGACTTTTCTTGTATGTAAGATGTGTCTGAAAACTGTACAACAGTGCAGCAAACCCATCAGCATGAACAAACTATGGTAGCAGAAAAACAATAAACAGCATTTTTAGATTTAACTGCTTCAGTGCACATTAGTGGAGGATGCCGTTAGTAAACAGTTCATTCTGAGGCTTGCCTTGACGAAGCTGTTAACGGCCATTATGGCCATGTCAGGCTGGCTCTTGGCGTAGTTCATCAGGTAGAGATAGACCAACTTCTTCAGCTCCAGGTTGTCGGTCTGCATGCAGTTGACCACATCTGGGAACAAAGAACTGATAGAAAAGCAAAAGGATTTGGTTAGAATTTACAGTAAAGTTGTTTTCAAACATGAGCTCTAGATAATGGAAGCAGGGCACTGAGAATTTGTGAATTTACTGGATGAGTAACTGAGATGAACTCACATTTCACAAACTGGCCTAAATGGACATATCAAAGATTTGTACTATGACCATTTAATGTCTGAAAAGCTTTAGCACACAGTGAATAAGACTGTGAGCAAAGTGATCATCCAAAAGTCCAATCATGTTTTCTAATTTCTTCACTTTTTACTCCCTGATTTCTGAGGCTACTGGTCAGCTATACAAAAAGTGTCAAAATAGCCAGAGCGTCAAGCACTCTAGCAACTGCTCACTCACATTCCTTAATTTCTGCTATGTGTTCACTTCACTTGCAATGGTTTCTTGGGTTTCCACCATACTGGCTGATTTCCTTGACCGATCGCAATCAATAGCACATCAGTCCGCCCCCTGACCATTACAGGGACTTTCAATTAATATTACTCCCTTAGCAGTTTCAACAAGTCCAAAGACGTGTCCTTAAAGTCGGCAGAGAAGAGCAGAAACAATGACCACATAAAGGCTAGTGGAAAGGGGCTGAAAAGGACTGAGGATAGTAGTGTACCTGACATCCTTGCCAACAGTCATGGCAGCAATGACCTTCTTAACTGCCTCTTTTCTCTTCTCCTTCTTCTCATTGTTCAGCTCTGCCTTCAGTTCAAAGATCTCCCCTAGAATATGAATCATATTAGGAGTTAACAGCAGTACCGTTTCTATATACTGTCAGTGTTACCCATATGAAAGGGACAAATACAACACCTCCTCCATACTCACCTTTTTTGTTTGTAGTAAAATATTTGGAGTCCGTCATGACTGTGGTCCTTTAAGTCTGCAAAAAAGAAATGTACACAGTCAGTCCGTTATCCAGTCAGTCACAAATATACAGTGACAGTTTGTAAGAATAACTTTATTGATCCCAAAGGGAAATTTGTATGTCTGACATAGATCATCTGCTGTATGAGAATTGTAAAGCCTGATGGCTGTGGGTACCTCTTCCTCCCTGATCTGCTATATGACTATGTGATGTGGTGATGATCAAACCACAAAGCAGTTTAATGATATTTGGTCATTTAGTCTATCAGGTTTTCCTCCAACATCGTGCACTGCAAGAGTCAAGTTAAAGCCGTTGGCATATCCACCTATTCTGTAGGTCTTAAAATTATATAGGTTCCTTCAATAAAATCCAGACAGACCAACTTGATGTGTTTCATTCCTGAGAAATACACAAGGTTATGATATAAGTATGTAGGACACCCCTTTTAATTAGTAACAGACCAAAAATCATACAGCAATGCATGGCTAATGGTGACACAGCAGCTTCATGACATTGGTTTGAGGGTGAAGTGGAAACAAAAGCTTTAGAGCGCCATGTATAATGCCAAATATTAGTTGGGGTGGTGTTAAACACACAAACAGTGAACTACAGAGCACTGTAATCACCTTGTCTGGAGAAATTAATCAGGCTTTACTTTCAGGCAGTGTGATGAGGATCCTGGGTTTGGCAGAGGTTAGAAGAACCGTTTATGTCTGAATTACACAGTGAGAACTGTTATATAGAGTAGAAGAAGAAGTTGTAATATAGTTTGGAACAGGTACCTTAATTTCATCACAATGCCACAACTAGGCATGCACCAATTATGAAATTCAATGCTGAAGTTTACAAAGAACAATCTGGAAGACAGTTGATGCCCTTATTATTTAGTTTAATTTGTTTTTGTTAGTATCCATTCCCTTTTTATCTTCTTCTTTTGGCTGCTCCCTTTAGGGGTCGCCATCTCACCCTATCCCAGCATCCTCCTTTGTGTGTCTTCCTCCTGTGAGGTCTTCATCATTTCCTCCTGCCTGGCAGCTCCACCTTCAACATCCTCTATCCCTCCCCTGCACATGTCTAACTTTGTCTCCAAACCGCTCAGCCTGAGCCGTCCCTCTGATGTACTCATGTCGAATCCTGTTCATCCTGGTCACTTCCAATGCATCTTCAGCTCTGCCACTCTTCACTCCTTGCAGCTTCACTGTTACACCCGTCTCCCTCTCATTCACACACATGTATTCTGTCTTGCTTCTACTGACTTTCATTCCTCTTCTCTCCATTGCATACCTCCACCTGCTCCCTACACTCAGCCTGTCCATCGCCACTGCAAAGCAGATTCCTGCAGTAATGCCACCCCCACTTTGAACCCATCTATCACTCCTCCTGCACACCTCACCACTGTTTCACATACTTCTCTGCCACTCCTGACTTCCTCCTGCAGTACCACAGTTCCTCTCTTGGCACCCTATCATATGCTTTCTCTTCTTTCATTCCCTTTTCATGCATGGGAAAAATTATTGAACAAATAAAACTGATCTGTCAGAACAGATGGCTGTTATCAGCTGATAGCGATGTGCCACATACAGCTGTGGTTAACAGGCCTTGACCTTGTCAAGTTTAAAGACAGTACAGAACCTTCAGCAGCACTTACTGAAAGGTTTAAGTGAGTCTGTTATGTGTACTTTTAAACCTGTGTGGATCAGAGAAAATCCACAATAAATTCAAACATCAGCACCCAATTCTTGTTTTTTTTTAAAAAGCCGTTACTGTAGCTGGCATTAGCCTTTTTCTTCACCTGTATGACCTTAAACAGCTGTGTGTTTCTGGGTGTGACGATGTTTGCGCCCTCCACAACATCAGCTTAGCTTTCATTAACCGGCAGCCACAGCACTTCCACTTAGCTAACGTTAGCTACGTGCTACACACATCCGCTACCTGCCTGCACCGACACCACAGATATTACCTTCAAAACTACAAACACAGGCAGCTTCTAGCATCAACCAGCCGTTTCCTGTCAGGTACGACGTGATTTCGTTAGGTTAAATCTGGCGTCAAAGCAGAAAAGTGAGCAGCGGCCCAGCTTCCAGGAGCTGCCTTTACGGTCGCTAAACGAGGAGCAGCCCTGCAGAGTTACAGTCGACACGGAATCACACAACAACGGCAGAAAGGTTAAAAGAACCTGTGGAATATCTCAGATACCTTTCTGGGTGTGTATGAGGAGGAGAAAATATCCCACTGGGTGTCAGACGCAGGTTGGTCCTTCGCCTGTTTGGAGGAAGATGGAGAATCAGGATAGCGATGGTGCATTCACAGTCATCGGAAACTGGACAACTTCCCTCTTCAGATTAAGAATACCAGGATGTGTTGTTGTAACAAACACATTTCGTTGATTTTAAAACGGCTATTAGCAGATGTTATACGGTTTCGATCTGCGAATAGAAATGAGATATTATATATAATATATACGCAAATGCCGGGAACCACCAGCGGCAATGGCACCACCCATAACCGAGGTCATATGGACAAATCAGTCTGGATTATTTATATTTGATTTTGAATTGGGTTCACAAGTAAATATAAATGAGTGCAAACGTTGTATTTAAAAACGAGGAATGACATTTACAACATATAATAGATCCCAGATGTGACTCCTTATGAGGCCATGGTTTCCCATAGTCATGAATGCACCACGAGAGTGAAATCTTGGTTAGGGATCTCACCACGTCCTCACGCCAGAAACATGGAAACTGCTGCCTGTCTCAGCAGTTTCAAATCATTGGGTGTAAAGCAACAACTATCTGAAGCTGTCAGAGAAATTAGGTTGAGTAATAAAAGTGTGAAGTGCCTCTGAACTGAAGAACCCTTATTAAAGATGCTGAACTGCACTAAGAAAAGGCTGTTCTTCAGTAAAAGCCACTGTCTTCAGTGGAAAGGATCAAAGTGAAGAAAGTTCCACCTTATCTCCTCAGAATCAGCTGATTTTTTTGGTAACTTTATGACAGAAGGACAGCAACAGGAGTGAAAGGGAAGGTTTACAAGATGGTAGTGAGACCTGCTGTGATGTATGTTTGGAGATGGTGGTACTAACAAAAAGACATGAGGCAGAGCTGAAGATGCTAAAGGGAGCAGCGGAAAGAAGAAGATTCAATTTAATGAAACCAAGCAAAACTTTACCTTCATACTATGAATATTTCAGCGTTACAGGTCCTCAAAAATCATAGCGGTGGGTCAAAATTTAGAGCTTTTTAATTCAGGTTATTTTTCTCAGTATTTTTTAGCCCACATAATTTCTCAAGTACAGAAGATCAGAATCAGAATCCTTTATTAGATAACCACATTTAAAAAAAAAAAAAGAAAGAAATTGTCCCAAGCTGAGCAGACAATAAGGCAACAAATTTCCTAAAGCATCCTTCAAAGTGTCAGTTATGAGTTTCTAATTGAGCATCGGCTTCTAGATGCAATGGCAGACTTAACTGAACTGCTATAACCTGCTGTATGAATGTCCCTAACCATTATACACCAAATATAAAATACAGAGCAAGAAAAAAAGATGTAGGAAATGTGAAAAAACCGGCAAAGTATTCAAAGATAACGGTAATAAATTATATAAAAAGTTTATATTACAACAAATATGACGACTGCAATTAATATTTGAAGTAACCAATAGAAAATATACAACCAACATTTTAAGAACATTATTTTACTTTATATTTACATGTTTTTAAAAGCCTCCATTCCAACAATCAGTCTGTTTATTTAAATCTAATACAAACAGTGACTATAAAAAGAATGCTTTGCCAGGTACAACCATGCCTAGTAGGCATAATGGCATTGCTCTCTATTAATTACCAGATTCATTCATATCTTAACTTAATTATTACACCTCCCATCATCCAGCATGTTAGCCATAAATACACAGAATAAGGCATTCAGACACGGTTGTCCTCTTGGTGAGAAAAACTCACTTATTACAGTATATCACAGATCTGTTTTCATACTCACTGATAACGGCACCTATAATCTAAACTTCAAAATAAAAATAAAAATAATAATAACCGTCCTACTCCATTTTTCACACCTAAGCAGAGGAGTCGATTTGTAGCTGGGAAGTGGTGCTGATCAGGTCTTGTGGGAGACTTTCTCGGGCTTCTTGCATCTTTTTCCTGGCTCTCTGAAAGGCCTCTGCAAGAGAAAGAAAGTACCATTATAATAATATACACGTAATGAGAATGCTTGAACAATACTGTAAGACAAATGCGAACAAAAAAGATAAATAAACAAATAATGATTAACTGTTTGCTTCCATTTCTCATTATTTTCACATATAACTGGTCTGAAATAATGTTCACCTAATGTTTTTGTTTTTTTTAGCTCCAAAGACTAAACAAACTGTAACCTATAGATCCACAAGTGCTGGAACCAACTTGTATCTCAACGAGTTGATCTCCCACAAAATTTAACCTTCAAACTAAACCATAACCGAAGCTCAGTGGGTCCTGAAAATTCATTTTTGTGCCTGTCTTCTTACCTAAGACAGTGCAAACAGCTCCCTGCTGACTAAATCCTCCCAGCTGGTCAAAAACTCTCTGTCTCCTCTTCTTCAACATGGCAGCATCAACAAAGGCCCTGTACATTAAACCACATTGTACAGGAAATTAAAACATTTACTGTTATCATTGATAATCATTTTAAACTAAAATATTTCCCAAACATCTGGATGAAAAAAAATACAGAGGTTTATAATTTCAACACCTACACTAACATATTCAAGTCCCCTTAGTGATGGCATATTTACCATAAAATAAGCTCAGGTAAGATACAGATTAAACACAACCTATGATTAAAAAAAAAACAAAGTACACAAAAGAAATGAGCTCAATTAAATAGAAAACATGAAGTAAAACAAAATAAATTAAAGGAGTTCAATAAGTAAAAATTTTTATTAAATATAATCAAGTGTTATGTAAAAGGCTGAATATATTACAATGAGCTCAATAATTAAAAATCTAAATAAAATATAGATTTTATTTACAGCAATTATATAATACCTTCTACATATGCAGCTATATCACTGAGCAACACCTGCTGGGACGGTGATCTTAACAGAAATCTTTCCATAAATTTAGCTAGAGTTGATTATTTCAGCTCTTCCCCATTGTATGCAACAAAACACAGAGGATAAGCAAGATACAAGATTAAAAACTGAGACACAGCCATGCGATGTGTGTCTGCTGAAATGAATGACCTGAATTTGGTTCATCAAGTTCACATCGTGCACTATGGAATAAATTACAGCATATTGTGGGACAGTTGTGATGTTGTAGCTTTGCTGTTGTGGTGAAACTAATACAGTCTAGCCACCAAAGAAATGTGATAAATCTGTCAATGCAGATAACCTAAAGCATAACAATCACAGAAGTAGTATATTTTTCTTTTAAATACTGGGTGCAGTGCAAATTTATTAGATCACCTGTCATGAAAGCAAGAAAATACAAATATTTTAGAAATCTTTCAAAAACTTCTTTAAAGCTATAAATTATTTTGCTATTTATGAGGCAAATAAACTGAATTCACGTTTTTATACCCAAATTTGAGCCAGCACACTGGACTTCTCTGAGAAGTCAGAAATTAATCAAGCACAACATGTTTTTCTGTTCAGGAATGCAAGTAAATAACTGTGATTTGACTTCTTAATCAAAAAATAAAAATGTGCTTTAGATTTATTTTTCTGCTTTTTTTGTAAAACAGTAAATTTGAAAATTCATGGATAACAACAATAATTCTATTTAGCGTCAAAAATATAATTTCGATTAAAGAGCACATACTGGTGGATTATCCATTACAGAAACATAAAAATGATTTTGGGAGTTAACAACAGTTCATTTAGGGGAGCTGTGGCATAAACCTTACACTGGGTGGTGGTTTAATAAATTTGTTAAGCACAGTATGTATAGCTGAACTCGGCTGAAGCCAGGCTTTATTTACCTGGCTTGCTGAATGCAGTTCAGGGTAAAGGTGACACTTCCTGTAGTTTCAGTGCAGAAGCCAAAGCGACTCAGCCGCTCCCCCTGCATCCATACACAGACATATTCAAATTAACATAACGTGAAACATGTATATAAACACAGAGGGTTCAGAATATTCACAAAATTGCCTTTGTAAATGCATCAGAAGTTAAATTTATTCACTGCATTTGTAAGCCTCAAGCATGTACGCATTATCTTTGATAAACAATAAATGTAACCAGAACTTATATTATTATGTTGCAAGGTACATTTAAATATCTAACAGACTGTAGTTTAACAAACAAAACATTCTCGGTGAAATTAAGTAATGCAGTAAGCCTGTGGGGTTTATCAATGTTGTGATAAAAATCATTAAATTATTTAATCAAGAATTAAAATATGATTTGAAAGACAAACTTTCTAAATCAAAGATTAAGTATTTCCTTTATAATCCACTGTGGCATTTTCAGCAGGTGTTTGAGTTTCTCATTCTTTTTTTTCTAGGAGAAGAATAACTACTGGTTCTCAAGTAAATGATGAAAAAACTATCCTAAAAAAAAACAAAACTGATCCTCTTTAAGCAAAACAGAAAAATGATGCACTTAAATTATGTGTGAACATTTGTCAGATCCATAGAGCTTCTGCAGAGTTTTGCGCCCACCTTGAAGGTCCCTGGTATTCTGACATAGCTGTGATCCTCAAGCTCTGGAGAACCTCCAATAAAGAAGCGCCTCAGTGCAGAAACCGTCCCCATCTGAAGGGGTCTCCACGTGTAGCATGTCATTGTGTGTTTACCTGGTGCACACAAACGCAGACAAAACATATAATGTAGGCAAATAAAAAGTAGTGATTATTTAAACAGTTTTTACAACTAATCACAACAATTGTATCTGAAACTAAACTTAAATTTAAAAAATTGAAAAAAAATTATTCCAAATGTTAACTTGAAACTCCAACATTTAGTTGATTAATCACAAGGTTGATGAACAGGAGATCTTTTATATATATATATATATATATATATATGTATAGAGAGAGAGAGAGAGTTGTACTTGTACTTGGGGCTTGGTACCCAATCTCGGAGTGTGGGGATGGTGAAATCTCCCCCCTGACCTGTCGTCCTGGCTCCCCCTTACAAATGCTACAGCAAGGGGGAGCCTTGGCCAGCCGCTTGAAGAGGTATACCAGAGAGATAGAAGCCAGGAGAATAAATCGGATGTTCTCCACTGAACCATCCAAGGTGTACTCTCAGTGGCAGGGGAACAATATGAGAACAGCAGCCCCACCAAGGCTGGAGACGGAGCAATACTGGAAGAGCATATGGGAGAAGGATGCAACACATAACAACAATGCTCAGTGGCTAGTGGACCTAAGAGCAGACCACAGCAACCTCCCTGAACAAGCTCCAGTAACCATCACAGTGGCAGATATCCAAGAAAGGGTCTCCAGGCCCGGACATGATCCACACCTACTGGCTAAAGAAGCTAACTGCACTCCATGAACGACTGGCAGCACAAATGAACCAGCTGCTAGTGGATGAGACACACCC
>VUQS01029647.1:48894-59805 GCA_015108495.1 Heterochromis multidens | reverse complement strand
TTATTATTATTGTTTTCCTCTCCATCTTGGAGCCAGCTTCTGTGAGTGGGAGCTTCGCAGTGAGCATTTGTTTGCAAGGTACTAACTAATGATAACCTTACTGCGGTCGCTTACACTGACCAAGCATCACTGTCAACTGTGTGTGTGTGTGTGTGTGCCTGCAATTTTGCTGTCAGCCCCAGCGAAGAAATAATGAAACACTGTGAACATGGCTGCTTCAGACAGCACTGTAGTGGTATATGCTTCACTTTCAGCTCTGGTCTTTAAATATCAGCGTTTCTTGGTGGTGAATCAGGCCTGAGGATGCATGTTAGCCAATTCAGACCTGACGAGTAATGGGTCAGAAATGTTGCTTTATTACATGCAGCGTGAATCACACAACAAGGACAAGGTGATGCAGCCAGTAGCACATGTACTTTTGGCCTCAGTTTCTCTCAGTGGAGCTACATTGTAAAGAAGAACCCTGTAACAATAATGTATTATTTGTCTCATGGTGCAGCTAGATTATATTATATTGGTAAATTCCTCATTTCTAGTTTTTTTAGCCTTAGTTACCGATAATAAGCTTGTAATAGAGGCTTATTACATTTAATTTCATGCTGATAGAAACTCTTTGCATGTACTCAATACCAAGAATTTTGCAGCTAAAACCCATCTGTTTGTGCCAGATTGGGCTGCCTAGTTTTTTGGGGGGTTTTTTGTCCTCAGGGCAGTGATTTGTTACCTTGACATTAAGACTTGCACTATTCCCATGTGCCTCAAGCTGAGTGCCAGTGACAGTGTGCATACTGCATTACAGTTTGAAGTTTTCTGCAGGCAGGATATTTTAACTATTTTGCCATTTTATTCTAGTAATTGAGAAAAATTATGGATTAATACGCAACCTTAGATGCACTTGGCATCTCAAAGTTGTTGTATGACTCACATCTGGTTATATCTGCTCCACTGACCTACCACTCAGCAGTTATGGCAGTAATTAAAATCACTGTATACAGTATAAACACAAAGTGTTTTCAGAGATATAATGTAATTCCAGGACAGGTGGATGGGAAATGAAAATGAAGGGCAAGGTTGGAAAATGTAACGGTTTGTGTGTCACTTGACTGTGTGCACAGGTGCACCCAATCTAAATCCTGAACCCTGCAAATACACTAGAAGCCACACACACCCACCAGTAGTGATTCAGGGAAGTTCACACAGGGATGAGTGTTGAGGTACTTCCATCCCTCACTTTTTCTGGTCTCATCATCTCTTTGCTAAAGTCTCACCCTGATGCAAGCTGGCACAAATGGTGAGAAAGTAGGCTAACTATGTTAAGGAGACACCCTTACAAAAAGGCAGTGCCCTCAGGAGGCCAATATGATCCTCTTGATAGAGTTACAAACCAGTTATACTTGTGTTCAAATTTATAGCATCTGGTTTTTTTAGAGGAGTTCTCATCAGATGTTTGACATTTGGACAATGGTGATGTTTCCCCCATCTTTTCATTCATCTTCCTCCCCAACCCCCCTCCATCCCCTCCAGTCCCCACCATCTCCCTGATTTGAGGGAAGTGTAGGCGGAGCCATAGGGTGTTTGTGTTCCTCAGGGTCCCTGCTTCCTGTTAAATTGTGGAGAAACTTCACATGTCCTGAATAACATAGGGACACATATACACCCCAACATGCTGAACACTTTAGGCCCAGCTTCTTCACATATCTTGAAATGTCTGACACTGTATATGAAGTGAATGTTAAAGGCTTGGTCTTGGATTTGTTTGCATTTGAGTAGCAAATGTTAAGGCAGGTTTGTAGAGATGGCTTGGCTTTGTCTGTCGTGTAAAATATTTGGTCTAACTCGTGTTTTCCCACAGTTGCCTGTTTCATCATTGCACCTGCTTCACTGTTTACGCCTGACCTTGGCAGGCGGATATTATTCTTTTTTTTTTTTCTTTTTTTTTTTTGCGGCTCTATTCAGCAAACCTGGTATCAGCAAAATAGACAAACACTCCAGTGAAAACTGTCAGCAGGCAGCTTCCCTCACTTTGGTCACTAGTCCACTGATGGATAATGGATTTCCTGCTCAAGGAGGAATGTTAAAAATGTCTGTGAGGAACAGAGAGAGGCCCATTGTGTGTAGTTAGCTCAGTTAACGTTGTTATGGCTTGAGCCAACACACATGCAAACTCCAAGCCTGTCATACAGGATATTGCTCACATACTGTACTTATTGATGAGAGGCACTATGTTGTTTTTTAATTTGAACATAATATATGAGTCATTCGGAAATTTACGTACCTTTCTTTGTATGACTTGTAACAATGGAGACCTGTAAAATAGTGGGGTACAGATGTGTATTTGGATAATATGTAATAAACAAGTAAATTAAGAAACATCTCTTGTTTTTTTTTGTTTCTCAGATGACAGAGGGGCGGCGATGTCAGGTCCATCTCCTGGACGACAGGAAGCTGGAGCTCCTTGTTCAGGTGAGTGTCTCTTCCTCCTGACCTCTAGCTCTTTCTTTCCTTTCTCCCCTCTCACTTTACAGACTATCAATTCCTTACTGCAAGGGAGAAGTGATGTCTGCAGTCCTAAGGGACTTCCATTATTGCTGACGAAGGGAAATTTGGCCAGGAGTGGGTGACGCTGCGCTTTCTTGATGCTTTCCTGATCTCTCATACACATGCATAAAAGCACACATAGGCTGTGCTTGCAACACTGATTTGCAGTCCCTGTTTAGACTCTGGAGCCTGTCATGCAGTTTAGTTCAAAGGAGTCCTAAATAGCAACCTTTACTTCTCTTACTCTGCCCCTGCTTTCAGCCTTTCTGTAATAATGAAAAAAAAAAAACACAAACCTAAAAAAAACTGCCTCTCTTTCATTGACATTTATACCTCCACCATTTTCAACATGCAGCTGTAACCCTCCCCTGGTCTGCTTTCTGTTCTATACCAAAGGTCTTCATTGATTGCTAATGATATTGACTTTTTCCATTCTTTTTTATTTTCTTTTGGTTCGGCTAGATAGACTGAAACAGATTCGTTAGAAGCTCCTTACACTCTTCCTAACCTTCCTTATTTCCCTTTGGTCTGACCATTACCCGATTCCTCTGAAACAGAGAAAGACAAAAGAAAGTAATTGCCCTGGAACAGGAGAAGAGGAGCAAGCAGAGAATAGAAAGATTGACGCAGAAGCTCAGGAGGTTGAGAGGGAGAGAGAAAAATGAGATGAAGGCTAAGGAATGAAAAGGAGATGACACTAAAGGGATGGGAAAAGAGAGGAGAAAATGGAGAGGAGAGCCAAGGATAGGTCTGCTGACTTTCTGATTTGATTACTCTGCCAGAACTGATCCTCCCTTTCAAATTGGTACTTCTTTTTCTGCTCCTCTTCCTTAGTCGCTCTGTCTGTCTCTCCACTCTTCACTCCCCATGTCTTATTTTCTCATTCAACTGCTGGCTAGTTTTTAACCTGCCTTTCCAGTGCTTTATCTCAATCTACAAATACAACTGTTTCAGCTCTATATCTATACATTCAGTCTCTCTTTTGGTCTCCTCTTTTCTTTTTAAAGTACATAAAAAAGGAAATGAAAAGACAGGTGGGGACTTATAATATAAAGATTTGTTAATGTGGCGCTTATGGGAAGAGTTTTGTTGGTATATCGAATAAGTAGTGAGTGGTAAAATTGGCTGTGTTATCTGTGTTTGCAAGAAGAAAAAGACTGACGAAAAGATCAGAAAAGTGGATGTCATTAACAAACCTTTGTCACATAAATCAGGAAACTCCTGGCTTTCTTTCTCAGTCTCTGTCCTTCCTTTCATCCGTTGGGCGGATGTTCTGCAGGTCACTGAGTTGTTAGTGGGACCACAGAGAATCACAGTGTAATTCTTAAGGTTTCCACTGAACTAAAAAGCAGTCCAGTCCTTTACTTCTTTGCAAAAAATAATTTCTTTAAGGGATGTTCATGTTTCAAAAACAGTGTAAACAAGTGTGTTTATTTATAATTTGTGTTTGTTTGTAAGTCTTCCCTGATCATAAAACAGCAGTATTGTCAGGTCTGTCCCATTGAGGTTTTCATGCAAGTTCTTGTAGACATGCCAAGCACACAAGCCAGTTACCATCTGAAAGGTTGGCTCTCACTTCTGTCAGTGACTTGTAACATTGGCCAGCTGTTTAATCCCAGAAGAGTCATTTAGCCTTGTCTGCTTCCTCCAGTCTGATAGCGTGTCCTTTGTGGTTTGCTTGTGGAGTAATGCCTCATTGGCAGGGAGCAATGTACCAGAGGGACAGCACACTTATTAACCAGGTTGTAAAAATGCAGAGCAGCTAACTACCAAACACACCTCTTGGTGAAAATGTATGTCATTCCAGAGGCTATTACTTACGAAGGCTAGAATGTTGTGAGGCTTAAGAGTGAATACGGTTCAGTTGTGTAACAGTGTTGCTTTTCTATGTCACTGAGTCCTTTTAGAATTTTACTCTAAGATGCCTGGTGACATAACATAAAGTGTAAGTTCAGTAAACTGGAAGTCCGTATGCAAAGCCGAAAAATATAAGAACAGATTATTGTGAGGAAAAGAATCAAATTATTGCACCGTATGTCTCAAAAAACCTTATCCTTTAGACAGCCTTAGTGGAAAGACTGCCACTAATAAATCACTTGGCACCTCATAAATCTGAGCAACTCTGAAGGCACCAAAGGCCTTACTAGATGTTTGCAGAGGTCGGGCCATGACTTGCTGCCAGCCAATCCAAGTGTGCAACTGTGTGTTAGTCTCTTGTCTTTGGGTTAGCTTTAGTGTGTCTGCTCCTCGCTTACACCTCCCTGTAATTCTTATGCTGTTAATTACCTGTGCTGCTGAGGAGGCACAGGCTAAATATCTATTAGCAGTAATGCTGTCTAAGCTTTCAGAGAACTGTACAGTCTGATAGATGGCTCCATAGTGTATGTGTAAGTCTGCACTGTCTGTATATGTCTGGGGTGTGTTTAGTGTACCGTATCACTTACAATACTGCCTGTCATTCTCTGTCTGTATCACGTTATTACACATCTGGTATCTGTAATCTAAGAGATAAGCTGCCTTGCATGCTTGTGGAAGTGGTGGGTAGTCACTTGAAGAGGAAATCAAATGCAATTAAACTATCCAGTGATGCCAGTGTGATTCTGCTTTCTGAGTCTACTTGGTATTCATAACAGTGGTGGGGCAAGAAGCTAGGTCAAACCTTAGAGGAATGATTTCTGTGTTGTTCTCCATCTTCAGTTGTACAATCCTGATTTTTAACAGTGTATCTGGGGTTTATTTTAGCGCCACATTGTCTTTCTAACAATGTGCCAATGTGTCCCTGTCCCCCACTCATTGCTTGTTACGCAGTGGTGGCATGTTTAATTGATATTGTCGCCACAGCAGTTGACTGCTTTGTGGTAATGAAAGACCATCACTGTACGTTCCTCAGACTGAACCAAAACAGGTATTACTCCTAATACTATAAAGATACCGTCTGTTCAAACCTAAAATTCCCACAAATATAATGTGTTGAGCACTTCAAAGACTTTTAGTGTTGATCTTCTAAGTGTCTGCTCTCCCATTTTGGAGAAATGACAGAGCCAATCAGACCTGCTTTGGATGGGAGTACCAGTTTCACTTGAGTCAAACAGATCAAGACCAAAACATGGAGAAAATCATCACTTTAACCACTGCTTGTGCTATATAAACATATAGCCACAGAATAAAAAAAATAAAGACATTCATTATCTTATCTTTGCTAAATTTGCCATTATCCTTACCGTAAATATGAATTTGGAAATTTTACTCTTTAACGAGACAGCATGTTAACCATTTAAAACTGTGAATATAGGTCAGAATCAACTTATGTGGGAACTTCACCTTCAGCTCTCTCTTTCAATTCTGATCTCTCTTGAGCCTTTATGTGTAGCAGGATCACTGTAGGCGTCGTGCTTATATGGGATCTAGGTCAGTGGAGATGTGGTAGTGTGTGTGTGTGTGTGTGTGTGTCTGCATGACATCACCTCCTTCCCTTTAAATAGCTCTCAGTAGCTTATGACACTGAAGTTGTAGCTATGCAGTGAGTAGATAGTATAGCACATTAGAAGAGATTCTTAAGCGTGTGGATACTATGTTACTATACTGTAGCTGGATGGTGTGTGTGGGCATGTGTAGCAAAATTGGTTTCAGACAATATGTATTCCTTATGTCCTCCTCTGTCCTAGACAGTACAAACACATGTGTTCCTTTTGTATGCTGGGAGTGGCTTGTGGGTGCACACAGCATGTGCATGCAGATGAGTGTGTTTGTGTGTGTAAATGTAGGCAGCGAGGCACACCCATGGTTAACCTCAGTTTCTGGCGTACTTCTATTCAGGATATGACAAACCAGCAGCATATGACAGCATTCCCTGGACTCTGCTTTGCTTTAAGATGGTCTGCATGCTATGTTGCTCTTGTGCTAGCATCCATCTCTCTGCAATACAGTGGTTCAGCCATGACTCTGCAGTGGAGGTGTGGGTCAGGAAGGGGAGAGGAGAGGGGAAGGGTACCTACACTGTCAGCAACATCCACACACTCCATCCATCTTTCTTGTGCTCTCTCACTCTCATTTATCTCCTCCACTCTGGCCCTTTTCCTCTACGGCCTGGTGTTTGTCAAAATGCTTAGTCATTGCGGTAAATCAACAGCTGATATAATACATTAGCATAAAGTTTTACTACATCGACTTGTTCCAATTAAACTACAGTGTGAACAACCACAACACACACACACAAGACAAGTGATTAAAACAACCATAGCCTAATCCAAACTCATATATCTTCCTTCCTGCAGCCCAAGCTGATGGCTAAAGACCTGCTGGACCTTGTGGCCTCTCACTTCAACCTCAAGGAGAAGGAGTACTTTGGAATTGCATACACAGATGAAACGTAAGTCATAATCAAGTATTATTCCACTGAAGACTGAGTCCTCGGGACTCAGTCTTTAATTTAACTTGCTTGTTTGGGTTTTCCAATGCTGTAACATGACACTGTAATTGACACCAGCATCAGGTCTTATACTCAGTTGGTAGCAGTAAAGTTATCAAAGCAACATGTGGGTCAGTAATACTGTAATCATAGGCAAATGTAGTATCAAAGTTCAGGTGCAGCCGGTTGCACAGGTAAACAAAGCAGTAAGGCCATCAGAGTGGAGTGCATGTGGGCATGGTTTCTGATTTCATGGTTGTTTGAAACCAGTGTCAGTGATGCCATGGACAGTGTATTTGTAGTCGTTGATGACAGAGATAGATAGCCTTAAATAAATAAATGTCCCTACAGTTAGTTTCAACGATAATGAGTAGTAGCAGGTATGGTTTCTAATTACGTTTAATTGCATTCAGTTTTAGGGTATAATTTAAAATCTTTTTCCACATGGCTACTGTTGAACTACAACCGCTTAAATTTTATTCTGTGTACCCACTAATTGGACTTTGTAGCATTAGTGAACAAATCTGAAAATGGTGGAAAAGGCCAAATACAAAATACATAGTCCAGGATTAATGTTAGCTGTGTCACAGTGTGCAAAAGCACCATCAAAATGTGGCATTTGGTTTTGGTTTGGTTTCCAGAGCAGTTTTACCATTTAAGCTTAATTAAGTATGAAATTGAAAAGAAAAATCAAATTTAGCCTAGATGTCTAATTTGTCTTTTACTTGTCGTTCAATGACAAACAAAAAAGAAATTGTGTTTTCAGCCATTGCCTCCATCATTCTAGGTAAAGCAAAAATTCAGGATCTGTGAAGATCAGTTTTAATCATCAACTTGTCATTTTCTGGACTAGCAAAGATCACAAGTCTGTGTTTGCCAGTAGGCTTGTCATGAGAGCTTTGCTTGAAATGCAAACATGACATTCAAATTAGCTTTGTTGGGTTTTGTGACCTAGAAAGGCAGAAGCACCACAGCATGATAGTGATGCCAACGATTTACATGAAGGCAAACATTGCCATGGCTGTTGTGTCTCTCTGTTTTTGTTTCATCTCATGCATCTACTGATGTCAAGCAAGACTGGCCTCTGCTCTGTGGCATTTACATGGTTGTGACGCATACTATTGCCAGTGTCAGTCCAGCAAAGCATCATCCGCTTTAGAGTCTTAGTACCCCCCAAGGGCTAATTCTGTGATGTGTAGATTTGTGGCTTCTGCCTGGGGAGAGCAGACGCCTGAGCTCTGACCACTCACTGGTCAAAGAGACTGCATGTTGGGGAAAGGAGGGAGAGAGATTGAGAGACAAGAAACAGAAGAAGGGAGAGTTTGAGAGAGATGTTGCTCAGTTGCTCAGGAGACCATGCAGGGTAACCAGGGTGACAAGCTGTCCGTGCAGTTTTTCTCTCTGTTGGAAACAAAGAGAGAGAAACGAGAGGGGAGGGAAGAGAAGAGGAGGGGGACAGAAACAAGGAAAGTGTGACAAAAAAGATAAATGGGGAGGCTTAAGTAGAAACTGTTCTGTTTCATGAGATGAACTTTTGTGTACCCCTGTTTGATATTAAGACATTTCTGAATAATAGTGTTTATTGTTTGGTTGTTCTTCCTCATCAGGGGCCATTTTAGTTGGCTGCAGCTGGACCGCAGGGTATTAGAACATGAATTCCCCAAGAAGTCTGGTCCCATTGTCCTCTACTTCTGTGTCAGGTGAGTCTTTCTTCAGCAACTTAGTGCTCTCACTTACACAAATCATTGTCTGATTGTAGATGGGGTTTGAATGTATGTGGGAAAGAAAAAGATAACTGTGTCTGTAAGTTCTTGTGTATACTCATACATTTGTGTGATAATAGCAACAGATTAATAAGATTAGTTATGAAAAGCCCCTGTGAAATTACTCTGATCCCAGTATTTACTTCCCACCACAGGGCCTCTCAGCCAATGGCGAGCCTCTCATACTTCATCAGTATGCACTGCATGCAGATACCATCAGATAGCTTCATGGTGACCATACTCTAAACAAAATACCAGATTGCTTTTTCCTATAAGGGGGTAAATCAGCACTGTGCATCCTTATGTTTAAGCTGTTTAACAAAAACACTTGGAAGCTCATTTATAAAAGGTCCTTTTCAATATAACACTAAACAGCACAATAAATATCCTTGTATCATATGAACCCACCGTGCTTTTCTTTCTGTAGGTGTGCTGTAGTCATCTCCTTGGTTAAAAAACAACTCTTTTTGACCTGCTGTGACAGGATTATAAAATTACGCTACAGTTCACTCTCCTTTTTCTTTTCACTGACCCTCCTGTAAGGCAGAAGAATCGCAACACACGCACACACACAGGCATGACCAAAATGAATATGTTTGTGTACATTTATGACTGCATTTGGTGGCGTTATATATTCCATAGGTTTGTAAGAAGAAAAAAGGAAGGGAAAAAAAGGCCATATGACATGAGAAAACATGCACTCCTACACACATACATGCTTCTTCTAAAAAAAACTTGGACGAGCTAGTGAAGGCTTATTTCGAATTGTCCTGCTGGGGGATGTCACTGCACTCAGGTTTGTGCTCGAGCTGCGCCAGCATTTAGGGTTGTGGTACATGTCAGAGTTGCGTCCAATAAATGCTAGGACCATATAATTTCTCAGCACAACATTGAAATAAAATGTTATTCACCTTTCTGTGTTTTTAGTGTAAAGTGAAGTGATGTGCATGAACAAAATGTCAGTGAGTCATTTTCAAGGTGACATTTATATCATGGCTCAAGTCATGAGGCAGTTGCTAGAAAAAGAAAAAGCATATTCTTAGCAAATAGGCCGTATCCTGTTTAGAAAACAGTGGGTTCATTGCACAGTGGCACATTAATACAGTCAAAATATCCTAAGTACAGTTAGGTCCATAAATATTCGGACAGAGACAACATTTCTTCTAATTTTGGTTCTGTACATTACCACAATGAATTTTAAATGAAACAACTCAGATGCAGTTCAGCTTTAATTCAGTGGCCTGAACAAAAAGATTGCATAAAAATGTGAGGAACTAAAGCATTTTTGTAACACAATCCCTTCATTTCAGGGGCTCAAAAGTAATTGGACAAATTAAATAACTGGAATGTTCATTTCTAATACTTGGTTGAAAACCCTTTGCTGGCAATGACAGCCTGAAGTCTTGAACTCATGGTCATCACCAGATGCTGGGTTTCCTCCTTTTTAATGCTCTGTCAGGCCTAACTATGGACCTAACTGTATATTTTATATTTTAGTTTTTTATTTTTAATACATTTGCAAGAATTTCAAGCAAACTTTTTTTTACTTTCTCATTATGGGGTATTGTGTGTAGAATTTTGAGGTGAAAAATGAATTTAATCCATTTTGGAATAAGGCTGTAACAGGACAAAATGTGGGACAAGTGAAGCGCTGTGAATACCTTCTGGATGCACTGTATGTGGCTCTATGACTGTGACCCATTACTGACATTACTGGCAGATGTGTCTATGCCATAACTCTTAGCAAGCATGAGGAACTAGGGTCAAACTTAATAATGTAAATTTGTTTCAAGCTAATTTTAAGCGGTTATGGGTAATTCTCTTCATCAAAATGCCACACGTGCAAATGGCAAAAGTAGTTATGCAACAAGAGCACTCAGAGAGCGCAACTCCCCCCAAATGGCAAGGGCTATACTAAAACTTTAATGTTTTATGACCAATCACCAATTTTTATTACAACATGCTGACATCAGCCTGTTTTTATTAAACAGGCTAAATTCAGCAGTGTCATTGTGACGTCATAGGGTATTGTATTGAAAAAGTAAAAAGTGTGTTGTACAGCTCTCTCAATGCCCTTTCACATGATATATTATACTCAATATGATTTCTTGAAATTTTTTTTCAAGGTCAACTTTGACCTTGGGCGCTAACAATGAAGGTCAAGGTCAAATGCTTAAGCCAGCCTAGGTACTCATGTCCCCC